>APFE031003399.1:0-13133 GCA_000404065.3 Pinus taeda | reverse complement strand
ATTTTTCTTGGGCACCAACACTAGAGGGGAAACCCATTCGCTATCCGAGATGGGGTAGATGAATCCCGCATCCAACAATTTTTGCACTTCTTCTTTAACAATGTCTTTGAGGGTTGGATTCATCCTCCTCTGAGGTTTCCTGACTGGTTTACAGTCCTCCTTGATGTAGATATGCTGAGTACAGACTGAGGGATGGATTCCCTTCATTTCCTTGTAGCTCCAAGCAAAGGCCACCAAATGGCAGGTCAAGAGGCTACATAGCTCCTTTTCCTGAGAGGGAGAGAGAGAGGAGTTTATCTTCAAAGTCTTCTCAGGGCCAAACTCCACATTCTTAACTCTGGGGGTGGTCAGATTAGTGGCACCTAAGTCCACTAAAGCATTGGCCTGGGTGTCTTCCACCAATTCTTCGAAGGATAGCTCACTAAGGGGAGGATTTTGGATTAAGTTTTCAATAAAATCATCCTCAGTTGTTGGACCTCCCTTTCTGGCTTCCACTGTGCATAATGGTGCAGAGTAGACCTCATCCTCTTCTTCTTCTTCCAACCAGAGGGGTAATTCATGTTCTAGCAGAGGTTGGGCAGGAGGGTATAGGACCAACTGTTTGGACATAGGCCCATTTTTTATGGTCATGATTTCAGCTCGGTAGTGGCCAGCCAAGGCCTTCCCAAAATGAGGGGATAACCTGTGAGTTTTGCCATAGGCTGGAGGACCAAAAATTCCACAGGGTATTCCTAGGAGTCAACAGAGACCAAGACATCCTCCATAATCCCTTTGATAGTCACGGTGGAGCGATCTGCCAACTGCAGCACTGTCGAGGCCTTCCTTAGGGAACTCTCAAGATTGAGCTTAAGCATGGTATCCCTAGTCATCACATTGATGGCAGCCCCTAGATCAATCAGATTGTGGGGGATAATGGCGCCATTGATGTGGAAATCAACTACAGGGCTTCGAGGGTCCAAATACTTCGGACAGATTACTTGCCCCAACATGAGATCAGACAGTTGTCCTATGACATTGATGGTCGAGGCATCTTTCTTTCGCCTGCCTGGGTGCATGAAACACTTCTCTTTAATCAATTTGTTGTATATTGGTACATATTTGATGGCCTGGAGAAGTGGAATTTTCACACACAACTGCTTGAGTTCTTCCAGAAGCTCATCTTCCTCTGGGTTTGGTTGTGTGGTCGCTGTGAGTTGCTCAGGAAAGGGTGGAATGGCTTGGGGTTCACTTTCCTGTCTCTCTTCCTCCTCTTCTAAGGGAGGAGGTTGGTGTTCTGGAAGGACTTTTCCAGATCACAGGTTGATCTCCTGGATCTCCACAGCATAGGTAGGGCATGTTGTCTCCCCAGTATATACCTGCTGGCCCTGTCTGTTGTTGGGGTTCGGGTTCGGTTAAGCAGGCATCTAGGGTTGTCTTGGAGGAGCAGGAGGTAATGGTTGAGGTTGAGTTGGTGGTGGAGGCAAAATGGCGGGAGGAGTGTTGTATTGAGGCCTCCACCCCGGTTGAGGTGCATTCCTCTGAGGTTGTGGCTGGGCATGAGAGTGAAATGAGTGAGAAGGAGGTTGAGTTTGGTATGGAGATGGATAAGACCATGGAGGAGGTGCGGAACAAGAAGGATGAGCAGGGGGACCCCAAGAAGGCATATGGGCAGGTTGGTTGGGGTGGTAATAAGCTTGGGATGACCCTTGCATTCCTTGCTGATAAGGTCTGGGTCCATGAGGCCTCCTTTGGTTGAGGAAGTAGAGAGGTTTAGTAGCCACCTCAATCCCTAGGTACATGGCTTTAAATCCAGGCAAGGTAGGGCATTGGTTGGTGGGATGGTCTTCCTCACACACGAAACATACCTCTACTAAGTGTAATGGGCACTCATTCTTGGGGTGCTTCCTTGTGCATCTAGGACAAAAAATGGCCAAGGCCCTCTCAACTTTTTCTTTCTTCTGCTGAATTCGGAAGGTATCAAGTTGCATGGCAATGGCCTATCTCATTTCTCTCTCAAGATCTTCCATCTGGTTAGCAAACTCATTCTTGGAGAGAGAGGTGCTAGATGAGAGATGACTTCCCCTACCTCTCTTCCGGGCCGCCCTAGAATGGTTTCTAAACACGGTCTTCATGTCCTCATAAGGTAGTTGGTAGATATCTCCTCCAGCCAGTAGGTTAAGGGTGTCCAGAAGGTCTTCAGGGACTCCTCAGAGCATAACCAACTTCAGAGATTCCGGGTCAAGTGTGCACCTGGCCCATTTATAACTGAGTTGGAACCTTTCCTCATAGTCTTCCAAAGATTCATTTTTGCCCATGGTCATCCGAAAGATTTCCCCCTTTGTTTCCTTGGACCTGCAGTAGTCTCTCTACTTGTCGTTAAAAGCTTGTTGCATTTGAGCCCAAGTGGTGATATTGTTTCCAGGTAACCCCATGAACCAGCGTAATGCTGCATCCTTGAGGGTAGAGGGAAAGAGTTTCAGCTTCTGGTCATCCTTAGCATAGTCATAAGTTCGACAAAGGACAACAAACTCAAACAAGAAGGTATCAGGGTCCTCAGTAGTTAGACCATGGAAATGAGGTAGTGCAGAGGGACTTATGTTTTTCATTTTCATGTCTCCATTGGTCTCTCGAATGGGAAAGGCACCCTCTATTCTCTCATCTTCTCTTCTACCATTTTGGTTTTCAGCCATGGCTTCAGACGGAATGGTTTCTAACTCTTCTTCTGCTATAGGATCTTTGTATATCTCATGAGGTTCACCTATAGGCTCTTCTGGCTCACTGTCACCAGAGAAAAGAGAAAGTTGACTCAGTGATGTGGTGGGGGTGTTGGGTAAGAATTTTCCGGTCTTATCTCTGTTCCTACGAGGCATGAAATGGAAAGACTTTTTCTTGCTTTTCGTATTTTTTCTTGTACCTGCAAAAATAAAATAGGTTGAACTCCAGCTAACTATCTTAATGAAAGGAAAATGCAGAATTGAAATGCTAATCTATGAAAGCAGAATTGAAATTCTAATCTATGCTTGCAGAATTGAAATTGCGGAATTTGAATGCTAATCTATGAAAGAAGGAAATGTCTACTCTACTTTTGCATAAATGAAATTGCAGAATGGAAATGAAATAAACTACTTAGTAGAAGGTTGTAGTAGAAAATAGAAGAATAGCAACAATCACCAATACTCTGATGCTTCCCCGGCAATGGCGCCAAAAAATATGGTGGGCTCCAGTATTGCAACAATAATGTTGCAACTCTTGGGACTCCCTTCTTTAATTTTATCAACCCTATTGTTCGTAAAAAACTTGGAAGTGACGATGCTGTATGCACAAGTACTAGATCTTGTCGCAACTGTCACTTGGTCAGTTGGCACAAGTCCACTAGGGGCTTTAGCCAACTTCTATAAGTTCTCAGAAGAAGATTTTAAATGATGGATGAAAGCCAACTCAAAGGGAGATAATCTACTTGCAAAAAGAAACTGAAAGCCAAAGAGAAATGCAAACCCTAGCAAACCCTAATTCTACCAGCTAGTTCTACTAATGCAAAAATGAGAATGCAAACTATTGAATGAGATGCCATTGACTTCAAAAAGGGAAAATGCATATGTCTTAGAATACTTTTGTCCTAGAAAGTATCTTTTTGTATTTTTTGATTAAGTGTCGATTTTCACATGCATATGCTTGAACTGTGCTTCACTGTGCAGGAGTGTATCAAGGAAGAGGAATGCTTGGAAATGGTTGAAGAGGTGCAAAGAGGGTCTAAGGAGTCCCTAACACTCTTCCTGAGGGTTTGACAAGGTTTGGCTATCAGGAAACCTCACTTGTGAGTTTCTACAGGCAGTCTGCAGGGGTTCTACAGGATGTTCCAGAATTTCTACAGGAAGTTTCAGAATTTCTACAGGATGTTTGGGAATCGGTTTTTAGGGGATGGATGAGTGAGGGAAGGTGCATGGATGGATCTGGAGGTAGGATAGGGTCTAAAAATATCCTAAGGACTAGTGGGTGGATTGGTGAAGGGATGTAGAAGGCTGACTTGGCTTGAACACGGCTAAGGCAATGATGAGCAAGGAGGTAAGGTTTCGTGGACACAAAGGATAGATGGGAAACAGGTACCTTAGCTACAAGATAGAACCGGAGGATTAGATGATACTTTGGGAGGATGGATGAAGGAAGAAGATGCCCTGCACGGTGGGCCTTGATCAAATCAACAAAGACCTGCAATTGATCAAATCCTAAACTAGTTTAGTCTATCCATCAATCAACATAAATGAGCAGCAACTTTATTTGGGAAGAGAACCTTGTACACCATCTATGTAAAGAAACATTTCAGATGTCCAAACCCATGAATAATCTTTGCAAATAAAACAAGCACACTAAAGGATTGCATAAACAAGCAAATTAATGTTTTTGTGAGGCAGCACTGTTTCCTCAATTCTAGCCCCAAATCCAATAAGGATGAGGCGAAACCAGGAGTGTGGTTGTCCCTTTTTCTTGGAGGTTTTGCTGTTATTATCCTACCAAAACATCTAAACCAAAATCATTCATAAACAGTGATCTATTCCAGCAACCATAATGAAATCTACTTAACATAAATATATTCAAATGCATAAAGGAAAAACAGTGATACGTAAAGGAAAAGTAACAATACAGAAAGAAGGTCCTAGGCTCTTAGGTTGGGCCCAAACCTGAGAGCTTTGGCTCCTATGAAAAACTCAGATTTGATAGGAAACCAAACTGCTTCTCATTATCCAAAAAGAATCATAACAGTCATGCCAAAAATGGCTATAAAGGAACAAAAATAGAGCTGCAAGCACTGAGGTGCAAAGTACACAATAGTTTCAAAAGTCTTTTTACGAAGGTTGAGGCCTCAACATTTATAGATCATGAGGGACCTAGCTGGCTTCCTCAATCTGTGGAACTCGGCTGTCAAACTGTGAGTCAAACAGTCCCTTTCTAAATGCTGATTGGCTGCCTTCTAGATTCGGTTTGGTGGTCTTTGGAGCTCGGAGTTGGAGGTAAAGATCCCGAGGAAGGGTCATTGAATGCCGTAGGCACCCCCCTTCAAGTCTTCACTTTAGGCTTGGCTGCCTTATAGCTCATGATTGCTTTGACTTTGCTCCAATATATGTCGAAAAACCTGAAATAGACACGTGTTAACCACCTAGGAAAAGTAACTTCCCTTATTCGTACCAAAGACATAAACATACTAAAAATGATGCATAAACTATAGAAAATGATGGATTTGAACAAGGACTGAACAATGAGAATTAGGCCAAATGAGCCCAAATTGTTACCAATTTTGGGGCTCATCAGCCTTACCTCTAGATGAAAATGTTAAATACATAAATCTATTTAAAGAGTTTCAAGATGTATTCACATGGCGTTATGAAGACCTAAAATCTTATGGCACCAACATAATTCAGCACAAGATATCAATCAAATAGGATCATAAACCTTTTAAACAGAAATTTAGGAGGATTAATCCAGTTCTTATGCCATCTATTGAGAAAGAAGTCAAAAGAATGTATGATGCCCAAATTATAGCTCCCATTAGATACTCAGATTGGGTTTCAAACTTAGTCACTACAAGGAAGAAAACTGGAGAAATCAGAATTTGTGTTGATTTCAAAAATTTAAACAAGGTCTCTTTAAAGGACAACTATCCTCTACCAAAAATGGACCATATCCTTTAGAGGATAGTAGGTTCATCCAGAATTTCACTGCTTGATGGATTTTCTGGATATAACCAGATCTTAGTTCAACCAAAGGACCAAGCCAAAACTACATTTACTACTCCTTGGGGTACCTTAATGTATTTGAAGATGCCTTTTGGATTAATGAACGCAGGAGCAAAATTTCAAAGAGCTATGGATATAGATTTTGCCAAGGAGATCCATGATTTCTTAGTAGTTTACCAAGATGATATCACAGTCTTTTCTATATCTGATAATGAACACCTAGATCACATGAGAAGAGTTTTCACTAGATGCAGGAAATTTGGTATTTCCTTAAATCCAAAAAAGGCACTCTTTGGTCTAGAAGAAAGAAAGTTGTTGGGACATATAATATCCAAAGATGGAATTAGAATAGATCCTGCTAGAATAGAGGAAATATTAGCCATCACCCATCCTAGAAACATCAAAGACCTGCAGTCATTTTTAGGAAAAATAATTTTTCTTAGGGGATTCATTTCAAATTTAGCAGAATTGATTAGAGAACTAAATAACATGTTAAGAAATGACTCAACACTTAAATGGATAGTCGAGGCCAAATAGTCCTTTGAAGCCATCAAGGAAGCCCTAACCAAGACTCCAATCCTTATAAGTCCTGATTTTTAGAAAGATTTTATAATTTTTTCTTTTTCTTCAGAACACACTATTGCAGCAGTTTTGTTGCAAAAGAATGACCAGGGATATGAACAACCAATAGCATTTTTTAGTAAATCCTTAAGAGATCCACACTCAAATACAACATTATGGAAAAACAAGCATTAGCTTTAGTAAAGGTTATTAAAGATTTTAGAGTGTACATTTTGTACTCTCACATCATTGCTTATGTTCCAAATTTAGTAGTTAAGGACATTTTGACACAAAATGGGCCTGAAGGAAAGAGAGGAAAATGGATTGCCACTATTTTGGAATATGACATAGAAATAAATCCCACTAAACTTATCAAAGGCCAAGGTTTATCGAAACTTATGGCTGAATTGAACTGTCAGGCCCTAGATATAAATTTCATTGGTGTCGTTGATGATTAGGAAGAGATTGCCACTCCATAGATTAGTGAACCTTTTACAAATTCTACTTGGTATGCATATATCATATTTGTATTACTGAACTTACAAGCTCCTCCTGGTTTAACAAGAACTAAAGCTAGATTTTTGAAAATGAAGTCGTTAAGATATTGTATCATAGATAATGCTTTGTTTTGGAAAGACAATGGTGGTATTCTTTTGAATTGTTTACTTAAGGATGAGACTGATAAAATTATGCAAGAATTTCATGCAGGAGATTGTGGAGGACACTTGTATTGGAAGGCTACTGCTGACAAAAATATAAGGGTTGGTTTTTACTGTCTAAACCTGTTTGCAGATGTTAAGAAACATATGACCTCCTGTCATAAGTGCCAAATATTTGAGGGAAAAAGAAAGCTTTTACCTTTACCTCTCAAACCCATCTCCACGGAAATGCCATTTCAACAAAGGGGGTTAGACTTCATTGGAGAAATACACCCAGCCTCCTCAGCCCAACGTAAGTGGATTTTGACAACCACTGATTATTTTACCAAATGGATAGAAGCCATCCCTTCTAGACAAGTTACAAACTCTGTCATTATCTCCTTCCTAGAAAACAATGTCCTGTCAAGATTTGGATGCCCCCAAAACCTCATTACTGATAATGCAACTGCTTTTAAGTTCAAGAAAATGATAGACTTCTGTAAGAAATACCACGTCACCCTTGGCCACTCCACTACATATTAACCTCAAGGTAATGGACTCGTAGAATCCACTAACAAAAGCCTTGTCAATATCATTAAGAAATTACTAGAAGACAAAAAAAAGACATGGAACAAAAAGTTGGTCAATGCCTTATGGGCAGAAAGACTAACTACCAAAAAGTCTATTGGTGCATCTCCCTATCAGTTGGTATATGGAATGGATGTTGTTTTTCCATCCTCTTTGGGAGTGCCAGTGATGAACATCATCCAAGAGTTATAGGTAGAACCAAATGATATCCAGAGAAGGATAAATTAGACCATACACTTGCAGCAGACTAGAGAAGAAGTATATGTAAGGTCACAAGTAATCCAAGACAAAATAAAAAAGATGTTTGATAAAAGGGACTAAAGTTGATGATTTTTACATAGGTGATAACGTTCTTAAGTGGGATTCAAGAAGAGAAGACAAGGGCAAACATGACAAATTTTACTTCTTATGGCAAGGCCCTTATGTCATTTATGGTTACAGAGGTAACAATGCTTTTCTCTTGAGAGAGATAGATGGATCATATCTACAAAGAGGACCTGTCAATGGTAGAATGCTGAAGCATTATTTTTCCACAGATTAACAATAGTTCACTTTACTTTACTCATTGTATATAACATTGCATAGTTTAGATTGGATTGGATGGTAATATTTTGAAGTTGAAGCCTGGAGAGAAGGCCTTGAGCTTTGAAAGTTTCACCATCATAAGTATGAATAAAGCAAAATCACAGAAGAACAATTTACAAGGTAATTTCAGTCACATTTTCAGAGGCTATTGATCGTCAAAATTCTTAACATTTCACCCGGAAATGCCATCCCCATGTGGAGCCACTGTTAGGGTCCTATAATTATAGGATTTTAAAATTTTGAATTGGCTATGGTTAGTCTTGTAATATTGTACACACTTTTTCTTTCTGCAAAATGTTTTACATATTAAAAAATTATAAAATGTAAATAGGGTATGTCCTAAAAGAATAATCAAAGGATAAAAAGAAAAAGAAAAGATAAAAAAGTTGAAAAATATGAACCCCAAACAAAAACAGATCATGAAAGTGTGCAAATTCTAGTGCAATTGCTTTTACTTTTATGTGCAAAATAATGGTAGTGTGAAGCTTGTCATAAATGTCACAGCCCATGATAGTCAAATAGCTTAATATTGACTAATTCATGCTTTAAATTTCATGTTTATAGATAGAGAATAAAGATGTAGCCAAATTGTTTAATCTTGGTAGATCAGTAGTTAGGTAGAGAAATAAAATGTGCTCAACAGCTTAATCTAAGCCATTGGAAGATATAAGGTTAGAATTACATAGTTTACTTTTCAAAAGAAAAAGGAAAGAAAGGGTATGCAAGCTTAAATGCACCCAATAAAGTGAAGAAAAAATGTTAGGATAAGTAAAGGGTAGGTAGAAGAAAGGTTTCAGAATTACAAGGTTGTTAAAGAATAAGCACATTTATCATGCTTAATCATATGTTGCAGTGTGCAAGAGCAGTTATGAAAGTAAAAGGATGTTCACAAGCTGATTTAATTAAGTTCCCCTCATTTCATTTCATCCCCCACTACATACTTATAAATTTCCCCATTATCCCATCATGTCTCATGAATATACCCTTTTCCCTTCATTTTGACCCTTACCCCTTGGTTTCACACATTTCCTTAGCAAATTACCCTCCAAAGGTCACCCCCCTACCCTAAACCCCTTTTCCCTAGTGTGAAACCCACTCCCCATTGAAAATATCCTCTTCCCCCTCATTAATTTCCCTAAAAACTCATAAAAACCCTTTATCCTAAGTTTTATTCCCCCCTGCATTATTTAATTAACTCCCCGACATAAAACCTTTTTAACCCACCACCCTTGGTGCAGTTAAGAAAATCCCTCCACATTCAACCCTGGTCCCACTTTATTAATCCCACTCATTGTATTTTAATCCCCACCTTATTCATTAATTAATTACAATTAATTGTAATTAATCCCTCGGGCCCCACATATCTCCACCCCTATTCCCTTCGTGCAGTTTTACCACACGACAACTGTTAGATCTTTCACCCCCAGATCTGACGGTGTGCATCCATATCACGTTGATTCCCTTTCATATATTTACCAACCTGAGAGAACACAAGATTTGTGGTTTTGCTTAGGCTCTTTTCTGCTACGTGGTAGCTCCAGGCGAAATCGTGTGCTCTTGGAGAAATACCACTCGATTTCTAAAAGCAAAGCGATGGCCCTTGAAACCACCTCCCCGCCAAAAGCTAAACCATCCACTATTCATTATGAATTCCTTGCCAAATTGTAACTGTTGCCGGTTAAAAGGCTGAAGATGCCAATTTTGACTCTTTTCACTCATTTTCACTATGAAAGCTGCCTAAGACTTCTTGTGCCACCCTGAGCCTCTGCAACCAAATTTGATTGTTCATTACCTTATGAAGACGCTGCAAATGCCAAATTCAGCCATCCAGTGGACATCTAAAGCAGTTGTACCCTCTACAATCACCTTTGAAATGAGTTTGCAACCCGAATCACCAATTTCCAGGTATTTTGAGAAGAAACCAAATGACCCTCTCAAATTTGAAAACGTACAGTCAATTCAAACATTAATTAATTGAATTTAATTATTTTTTATTGAATTCAAGAGTATTTCCACCTGAATACCCAAAACCCTATTTTGCAAACTGCAAATTACCCTTTTACTTCACCAAAGTTTTCAAATTTCACTTCCACAGCCTGTATAAGCCTAATTCACACCTTTCCCCTTAAAAATGTCTTCCCAGACCTCTGTCAACCCCTCACATAGGCATAGACCATTTGGCACTAGCAAAAAGGGATTTCCAAATAAAAGATATTGTTACTCCAGCCAACCTCCTGAAGATCCACTGTTGGGGTAAGGATATATTTTTAAACCATGTAGATGACATCCACCATTGGGAATCTAATAAGTCCATCGATTGCTTGATATAGCACATTTTTGTCATGCATGTTATATCCCTAGCCAAAGGGTTATTGTTGCCCCAAACCAACAATTGTTATTTACCATTACACCAGAGTCCATCAACCAAATGCTACAAATCTAGCCTAACCCTAATCAGACACCTCTATCCATTGTAGACCTGTTGGACTTGTACACCACACTAGACTTGGTCAATATGAGGAAAATCTTCCAGAATTTCATCATTGAAGACCACCACACTCCTATAGATACTCCACCCTATGCTGCTACCATTTTCTTATAGACTCGCAGACACATAATCACCATGCCCTCATGCATCCTAGGATACACTTCAAATGAGCATGTGGATGAGGTCATCCTGGCCTTCCTGTCCATTTTTACTCCAAGTAAGCCTCCTGCTATCATGTACAATTATGGTCAGTTCATTGCAGATAGAATGCATGAAAAAATCACTAGACTGCCCACTGAAAGAGTCTTCAAATACTATTCATTGTTGTTTTATATGTTTTTGTATTACCAAGCAGATAAGTTCCCTATAAGTATCCAGAAGTTGGACACCAAGGGAAAGGAGAGATCAATGGTCTACTGGACACCCTTGGTCTAGAAATTTTCCATAACATTCACCTACAAAGACTTCATAGACTCCTTTATATACCTAGTCATGAACATGTTGAATTCTAATACTCAACCTAGGATTAGCCAAGAGATCAGAAGGGTGCTACAATTGGCAAAGAACAACAAGGTGGGAGACTGGTACTTATACCAGAACCACACTGAAATCAGATTTTATGGATGCCAATTAGCCCCCTATAAGTTGCCCAAATACCTCCCTATGAGGATATTTGCACTTGAATACTTCAGATAGATCATCAACTCTGATGATGTCCACTTGCTATCTACTAGGAAGAAGACCCAGTTTAAGATGAAGAACCAATTGGGCCCATTCATTTGCAATAACAAAGAGGCTGGACTAGAGGCTGACAAAATACTACAAAAGATGAAATTCAACAACAGCTTCATGTGGCAGTATGACTCTCATGGGGTTATAAATAAACTTAAACTCAGGGTCAAGTTGGAGCATACATCCACCACCCAAGAACTGACATTGAATAGCTTTCCAACCAATCTGAGTTGGTAGAAAACACATTGATTGATATGGACAACACAGTGTGGATGTTGAAAGCACATTGATTGATCTTGAAAAGAAATTTGACCAGAGCTCTTTCTTGCAGGTTCTAAAATTAGGAGAACCAATGAATGTTCATCCTGTGTTACAGACCCCGTCCAATGAAGAAAATAATCCAAAAAGGAATAGGGAAGAGGTATCTAGCTCTACCATGGAGACTACAGATGAGTTGTTTGAGCTAAGGAAAAGGCCCAAGTTGAATCATGTGTCTGAACAGGAGGAGAATATTGAATCAGTGGAAATAACTGACATTGAAACGAAGGGGCAAAGAAGCAAAGACACAATTGCATCAGGTGAAAAGTAGCAACCATCAACCTGCTGTTGAGCCCTGAACTTGCATCTCTCCTACACACTTTCCTAGAATTTTTCCATTCACCTGAACCTCCTAAGCTAGCAACATCATTGAATATTAATCATAAAAGAGCATTTAAAGTGGTTTTTTAAATGTCTTTGTGTTTGCTGTTTGAGTTAGATTTTTCTTATGAGCTACGGAATGTAGCCACTTCCGCAGTTGGCTCAACTTTCTGCAGCCGTTTTTGTTAAACTCCAGGTTGCAGGTGTCATCCAGCAAAAAAAGACACGTGGGAAAGTTAGAAATGACCTGGAAATGGATAAGGTCCTATTGGTCTAGCCGGATTCATCAAAGAAAGCTGTGGTCAACGGTGCTCAAAGAATGGTCTAATGAAGGAGTCCAATGGTAGCTCGACTCTGTTTTCAACCATGTGAAGGATTCATGGTCATTTCTAGATCCCTGGAGGCACATTGACACCTGTAGGCTGCCCCACGATGTGAATCCAACAGTTGTTTTCAATAGATTGCATAATCTCGGCAACCATGATGCTAAATCCATGGACGTTGTCTTTTACGTGTCCTTTGTCAATGTAGTTTCATAGGAAAATAGTTATAAAGCTTTGGTTATAAATAATGCGTTTCTATACGCATAGTTATTAGTCTTTAATTAATGTAATTTTGCTGTTAAAAGTTTTTTGTGCCGAGACACTAGTCCCACTGTGATAACACTGTTTTGAGATATAAAAGAAGACTCTATTTCTACATGATTGTGTGAGCATAATTCTTGATTGATACCCTGTTGACTGAGGCTGTTCAGAGGGCTCCTGCACGCTGAGGTTTCATTTTCCTTTTGTTGTAAAGTTGAAGTTGCAAGGTGGAAGAGTTAGAACCCTTCCGGGTGTTCTGCATATTCCTGCATTGGCCAGAAATCTGATTTCTGTAATCAAGTTGGATGATGCAGGTGTAAAGACAGTGTTCGAGAAGGATACCTGCAAGATGGTTCGAGGAGCACTGGTATTGATGTGGGGAGTTCGGATTAGAACTCTGTACATACTGCAAGGTAGCACTATTGTTGACGGGTGAAATAGCTCTATGGTTCCTGAAAATGGAGCAGAAAATCTAGTGGTCTCTGTAGAGAAGACCATGCTATGGCATCAAAGGCTTGGACATATTGGAGAAAAGGGCCTTCGAATACTTCATGGTAAAGGTATGGTAGAAGGTATGAGTAATAGCTCTCTGGACTTTGATTTCTGTGAA
>APFE031003396.1:3264-36943 GCA_000404065.3 Pinus taeda | reverse complement strand
CTCTTCTTGGCCTATGTTTTTTGTGTCTATACCTTCATGACTATTTTCCACTGTGAGCATGTCACCAGATTGGTTTTCTAATTCCTAAATAGCCTCTGTATCTATTTCCACTTCGCAGTTTGTATCTTTTAAGGAAGACAAAATTTTGTTACAGCCAGAATTCCCTGGAGATTGGGTTTCTCCTAGGTTAGGATTAAGCGGTTCTTCAGGCTGCATGTAGGCGTTCATGTTGGCCAGGACCTGGGCCATCCATGCCTCGAAATTGTGCAAAATATCGTCTTGAGAACTCATATTTGGTGTTGGAGGAGGCCCCACTTCATTTCTTTGTTCATCGTCAGAATGACTTGTTCCTTCCTCAAGTTTTGGTTCAGGGTTATCTTATCCTCCTGACTCTGGTTGCAAGTCTTGTACATTTACCAGGCTAGATAATTATATGGGTTGACTAGCGCTGCCTGGAGGATTTTCAAACGTTGTAGATCGTCTGCATTTGTGAGATCTACTTCCTGCAAGGGCAGTCCTTTTCTTTTTGGAACAGGGTTAGGTGCTGGCAGGTTTTCACCTCTTTTGAGGGCCAATATGAGATCATCCCAGGTTGATTGTTGTTGGGCAAGGTTGTGACTAACTAGTAACCTAATCAGACAATGGTGGCTACTATTTCTGGATGTTGAGACCGTCTTAGCCTCTTGGTAGTGTCATGCAATAATGAATTCAATAGTGTAGGCAAATTAATAGAGCATTTTTGTTTTAAAACTGCTAAAAGTTTGAGTTTTCATGGCCTTACCACATCTCTAAGCCCATCACAGTTAATATAGATTTGGACAATTCATGCCAATTCTACCCATGGCTTTCCGAGAGAAGATGATGGAATGCCTTTAGCCTTCTTTATTAGCTCTTGTCCTTCATCCTTAAAAATCTCCATAGCGCCATGCAACATTAATCGCTTGTTAGCCCATATTGGTCCTTTTGTCGGCAACCCAGAAACTTCTGCTATCATAGCATCTATTAAAGTGATTTTTCTACCTCTTACCAAGGATTTTTCATTTTGTAGATGCTGTAAGAATTTGATGGCAATTTCCTCATTGGGGGGTTGAAATCTTGTAAAATATGTTGTCCATCTTGCATGAGCTAGAATTTCCATAGCTTCATCGTAGATGGCCAATGTCAAAGGTTCTTGACGCATTGTTCTTCCTCCCATGATGCTTTACTTTTGCAAATGATTAGTGCAGTGGAGAAAGCACAGCAATGAGCAGACCCGAGAGACAGAATAGTAAATGGTTGTAATGGCTCTATCAGGTGATTTTTTTATAAACATAAGTACTGTTATCGAGGACTGTTATAGTGCCACATGCTCTGTGATTATGGGATGCCCTATTATTCTAAAAAATCAAATTAAAAGATGACAACGCATGCATGATTATACTAGAGGTCCTCACCCCTCTCGAAATGATAGGTAACCTACGACCGAATGGATGAAAGGATGACATGTTGGCGGCGAAGTACAGGGTTAATGGATTGGATAATAAAAGTGGAAAGGTACATATATTAATGAAAGAATCATAAAGGATATTAGAGTAATGAAAACAAGACGTGTAACGAGAATTATTAATAAGTGATAAGATGTCGTGGGGTGATGCGATAAAGAGGGAGATGTGTAACCTTAGTTTATTAAATGTATTTCAATGTGCCACTAAAATTTGAATATTATCTATGTACAATCTATTTATAGAGATAGTATACATACAAAGTGTATCTTAGTTCACCATAAACGAACAAAGATGCATCCTAACTTTGAATCTACCAACCTCCTCGAGGGATCAAATACTTTAAAATGTAAATTTATTCATGTAGATCTAGACTTAAGATACATATATGTTAGTTATACATGTTTTCATTACCACTCAACCCTATTTTTTGAAATCTTAAATCAAAAATCCATGTCATTAATTAAATGAGCTTTTTGTTGTCAACTTCCACTAGCACAAGCAGTTGAGGATGGACCTCGTCAACAAGGTGACCCAGGATCAAACCTCACAGGGGGTGGTTGTGCCCTATGCTAGGGGGAGGAGACATGCTAAAATAATCCAATGAGCTAAGGGCTAGTGTGGCCCATGCCAGGTACTATCCCCAGGTGACTTTTACAACTTAGATGCCCCTAGGTCATGACCCATCAAGCCACAAGTCAAGCCTGGAGGATCACAGACAACTTGACAAAAAAATGAGCTATTTGTTAAGTCATAATATAAATTGTATAAGTTTTTGATTTTTTAAGCATATTTTACACTCAATTCTACTCAAACTCCAACAAGGATTTGTTGCAATGATAAATTTTAGCTATGAAATTTGGATAATGCAAATACCATATTTTTTTAAAATGTTAAACACATTTATACATTGAAAACTACAGTTTATGTAACACAAAATCATGATTTCGCAACAAAATTTATTACTTGATTCAAACAAAGAAAACAAAACTTTGAAGAATTATACTAAACCATTTATTAACTGTAAATCAAAGACAAAAATTAAGGTGGAGTGCTTGAATTACACTTTATTACTACATTCAGTTATGGCTTATAATTAAATGGAAAAGGTGATCTAATAAAATTCTTTTAGGTTTTACTTTTTTCTTAAGTTTTCAAAAGTTTTCATCAAGAGGAACTTGATCTCATATTTTGCATGATGAATCTGGAATTAAAATGAGATTATATTGTTTTGTTAAATATATTACGAGAGATTCTTCAACGTAAATCACATAAAATTTCATTTGCCGACGCGTTTCGAACCAACTAGTGTGGTTCGTCTCTGCTTAAACTATTTAACATGCTAATCTAGATCTGTTTCTTCAACTTGTCCTGACGATGAACCACACTAGTTGGTTCGAAACGCGTCAGAAAATGAAATTTTATGTGATATACGCTGAATAATCTCTCGTAATTTTGACATGGATCACAGAAGCCTCAATTCTACAATTAAATATATGTTGAACATGAAAAGAATTAGACATCCCCTTATAAACTTATCAAAGTTTGAGATTTATTTTAGAGTTAGTTATGTCATTGCTTCCATTTTAATTAAATTTTTTAATTTAAAATAGCGTGATATGAACATGTGCCTTATGAACATGAGCCACTCTTTTCTAGGTATGTGGTATTAGTAAGCCATGGTATTGGCCTATGCTATTGTAACAAAGGACATATAAAGATTAAAAATATTCATAGTAAATGCATCATCTACATGATTAATAATTTTAATTGTATATATGTGGAACTCATCAATTAACTCTTTTTATAATTAATAATAATGACAATAATAATTTAAAATAACCCAATTTTATTAAATTTTAAGATTTTGTAAATATCGATAATGTGGGATATACCATGACGTAAATTTTTTAATACCTATCAGTGTTTAGTAACCATTTAATTTATATGGTTACCCATTTATTTATGATTGGCACTTTTCTTAAATTCTACTAGATCAAATCTATGCTAGACAATGATAAATATTGGAACATGTACACATATTCATCATACAAAAGTGTATAAAACCAATATCCAAAATATTTTACACATAACATTAATATAAAATGTTATGTCATAATTAAGCTTTGCATCTCTCATAACCTTATTTAAAAAGGCTATGGGTTGGTCATGGGAATCTTCATTCTTTTGTAGCAGAACAACAACAAGGGTTATTTTTGAGGCAAAGGAAAACATATTAAATGATTTAGTGTAATCAGGGCTGGCCAAGGTGGGAGATTCAGAGATAGATTTCTTGATCTGATCAAATGCATGCCTGGAAGAGACAGTCCATTTAACTTCATGATCCTTTTGGAGCATGTCAATTATATCTCTTACAATCTCAACATAATTTGCGATGAATTTCCTTAAAAAATTAATATTCCCTAGAAAATCTTGAATCTCCTTCTTGTTTCTAAGTAAGGTCAATGTTTCAATGGAAGACACACACTTGGGATTAATCACCACTCCTTTGGAAATTATATGGCCCAGCAGTTTTCCTTCTTTGATAGAAAACAGAGACTTTTTAGGATTCAATGATATCCCGAATTTTCTACACATGTCAAAAACCTTTATCAAGTGCTTTAGATGTTTCTAATCAGATTTAGAAAAAATAGTTGTGTCATCAAGATAAATGACCACAAATTTATTTACCTGACCCAAAAAAGCTACATCGATAGCTCTCTGAAATGTTGCTCCAGCATTGGTTAAGCCAAATGGCATTCTAGCATACATGAATGTACCCCAGGGTGTAGTAAAGGTTGTCTTCTCTCTATCTGTTGAATCAACATTTACCTTATTAGAGCCTGAAAAACCATCAAGCATAGAAAGTCTTTGTGCTCCAGAAACCATTTGCAGTAACTGATCCATTTTGGGCAAAGGATAGTTATCCTTTAATGATGCTTTGTTCAATTTCTAAAGTCCACACAAAGTCTGATTTCTCCATTTTTCTTTCTAGCAGGAACTAAATTTGCAACCCAATTAGAATATCAAAGAGGGAGAATGATTTGGGCATCTAGAATTTTCTTAATTTCCTTTTCTACAGTTGGTAGAAGAGTTGGATTGATCCTCCTAAGTTTCTGTTGATAAGGAACTGCTTCTAGCTTTAAAAGAATCTTATGTTGTATTAATGAAGTATCATAGGTTTTTAGATCAGCATAGGCCCATGCAAAAAATCCTTATAATTTGAAGTAACTTAAGATATTGAGATTTGATATCAGGATCTAGAGATGCACAAATTTTGATGTTTTTAATATCTTCATTTGTTCCAATATTAATTTCTTCTATGTCATCTTGTGAAGAAATGGACTGAGGGTTTCGGAGGACATCATTTTGATCGAACAATTTTTCTAAAGGAATGAGGCCTTTGGGAATAAAAATTTTAGACAATTGAATAATTCCAGGATCAACAATTTTTGAATTGAAATTTGAGGTATCATTTCCATTTGTATTTTCATTTATTTCTATTCTATCTTCATCAATTTGTAGAACTGAAAATTCATCTATAAGCTGCAGAAAAGATTTTAAATGTTCATCATCTTCAAATATCTTCCAGTCTTTTAGATTGTCTGGGATGGATGGTCTGTACTTGACTTGTATTTGATAGAGTACATTGGTCTAATTAGAGATTTTAAATGAACTAGCAGAAACAGTTAGGGCATCTGCTTGAATATTCTAATTTCTTGGAATATAAGTCAAATTAAAAGCATTAAAGAAGATTTTGACTGAATCCCAAACTTCATTTCAATAAGATATAAGTTTAGGATGCTTAGTCTGGCAAATATTTCTCACTTGTTTGACAATAAGTTTTGAATCAGTAAAAACACTTAAGTTTTGAACCTTTAAGCTTTTGGATAATTGTAGTCCCAAAAGGAAAGCTTCATATTCAGCCACATTATTTGTAACTTTGAAGTCAAGTTTGCATGATTGGGTGATATTTTCTTTTTTTGGTGAAACTAAAGCTACCCCAACTCCTACTCCATCTTTTGTACAAGAACCATCAAAAAATAGTTTCCATACATCAGTTTGATTTGGTAAAGGACTTTCAATTACATCTTCTATTTTAAATTGAGTTTCATGTATTTGGTTTGAAGAGAGTTTAAAGCAACCAAAATCCTGATCAATTTCATAAATGGGATGGTTCCTTGGTTGGACTGTTTTGTAAATAGTGTGCACAAATCTTACCTCTCTATATAACCTTAGTTGTTCTCTGCCATAAACTGGAATAGTGGCATAAGACATATCCATCTGAAGAGTTCCCCCTAATTTGGCACAACAAGACCTAGAAAGGAGCATTCAAAATTTGGGAGGAATATTTGTGACAACTATATCAAGCACTACACTTTTTACTGGAATTTGGGCAAGGGTGACTACTAAATCCTTAATCAATCCTAAGCGCGGCACCCTTTTAGAATCAAAGGTGTACAAGTCATGATAGCATCTAGTTATGTCAAGTTTCAAATGGTCCATGAAAGTTTTTAGCATGAGGTTATGTGATTCTCCATAATCAAGCATACAATGATATAACATGGAATCACTTGTCTTAAGAGTTACATAGAAAGGAGACACTATTTCATCTATCATATCTGAGTTCAGACCAAAGACAACTGCTAATTTTTCAGCTTGCAGACTAATGATATCACTTTCAGCATCAATAGAGGTGTTTTGTATCCATTTGAAGACTTGATTTTTATACCCAGGGTTTTTGGAAAGTTTTGAAAGTGGAATTGGATTTTAACTCTTTCTAACTCTTTTTCAACATTAAATGTAGTCAAAGCATTTTTATCGTTTTGAGCAGTATCAGTTGACTGATTTAATGGTTGAATAACAGTTGTTTGAGTTTCAGCAGCTTTATTACGAGGTTCAATTATTGGAGTCTCCTTAGGAGGTCTTCCAGGTCCGGGTCTAGGCCTAAGATCATATCTCTTGTTCAACTCTGCAATTAAAAATTCAGAGAAGGCATGGTATTTAGAAACCTGTGAGGATTCTTGATCTTCTTGAACCCGATTTTGTTGAGAGAGAGGAAAAATAATTGTTTGATTAGAAGAAGTATCCATGTTATTGATATCTTCAGTAATAGTCATAGTATTTTCATCAAGTTGTTGGTCATCTATCAGTAAAGGAGTGGGAACCTACTGATCATTACTAGGTCTCCGGAGAATTTGTAATTGTGGATTCCTTCTATACTAACCTTGATTTTGATTTTGGGGTCAAGTAACTATTTATTGAACTATCCTAGGTTGAGTCTCAATCTTGCAAATTATATTAGATAGATTTCTAAGAAGAGAAGTTATTTCATCTATTTTAGAATCTTCAGTTTTAGTATTAGAAGAACTAGAGGCTTCTTGAATAGATTTGAGTTTTATTTGGGCCTCTTCCTCTTTAACTTTCAAGGAAGTCAAAGCAGCCCTTGTTATAGACATTTTTGGGCACTTCAACACCAATCATAAATGTCCATAAACTGAGGGCTCCTAAGTCCCTAAAAGTGTTGCTTCAATGCCTAAAGGAACAAGGTCAACTGATTACATCATCTCCCAGAAGTTCTCCACTGAAAACTACTCATAAATCGTCAAAACTGGACCATACTGAAAGCTCAATGCAGAGGGTGTGATGCATATCACCTTCCCAGTGTACAAGGTGTGATGCATACTGATTTTCTCCTCTTTAGGGTGTGATGGTCGGGAATGGACAAATGGCAGGGACAAAAATGCGAGGTGGAAGATCATGGAATCTTCCAGAAGCTTCCCCTCTGACACTTGCCACTCCATTTTCGACAAGGGATGAGTAAGAGATCATCATTCTCCAAGTGGAAGCAGGAACTATCAGAGAGAAGACACTTTATCAAGATCCCAAAAGATGACTCACCTCTTTGTAATCATCTATATATGGATCCATCATCACAGAGATCCAGAGGCTGGAATTTTGTATCTTATACAGAAGTGTTGTTCGTTTTCTAGTGTACATTCACAGTGTTGGGTGATCTAGCTTTGCTTGAGGTGAAGAAGGGCTTCTTAGCTAGAGGATGATGCTGGGTCAGAGCACATGGTTGTAATCCTCTTTCTATTTTTCATCTGAATAATGCTATTCTTGTTTCCTTCCATATTCTTGTGTACTTGTTTATATATTGCATGTATATGGTTAATACACATTTGATCCTGTATTATTTATGAATTTAGATCCTTGTTTCTTGCATAGTAATATGTTTTTGTGATTCCACAGGTTCTTTTGACGCTGGGAAGAAAAAGAAGAAGCGACGAAACTCTATCAAGAAGGAGAGGAAATCAAGCACAAGACTCAGGTTGGCCCTCTTGGTTCTCCTCTAGTCTCTTTTCATAAAAGGAAACAATAGTAGACTTTGATTGTTTGTTTCTAAGATAGCCACCCATCTTAGTGGGAATAGTAGCATCCGATTGGACACTATTCCCAGATAACAAGGTGTTATATGGAAGGTAGACAATGATAAATGTTATGACGACATAAATAACGTGGCAGAGTTATATTATAGCTCAAGTGTGATGCCCCGACAGAGAGCCATGGGGTATGAGGAGGCGGTATGGCACAATGTTTTATACAAGGCGTGGAGGATTCAACGTATTATGGACAATGTGGAGGAGTATAGCAATGGGTAACAGACCAATGGAGGAGTATGTGTAACAAACCAGCGGAGTGGGTATCGATGGCATTACAACATTCTTTGCAGAGTCTTTTAGCAATAGGGAAGGTCGAAGAGTGATTTACCTTTCGCCGTGGAGGCACCAAGTCTGAGTCCCACAAAGTAGGAAAGGCGAATGAGATGGGATGTCAGGGAGTATATGTTACAACGATAAAATACATGGAATGTATAGAATCGTCACGTGTGAAGATGAAGTTGATGGGTGATTCCAGCAATGGGTTAAGCGTTCAAGGGTCACCTCTGACACCATTCAAGAGTAAGGTATATATGTTATATAGCTAGGTAGCTTGGAGTCAACCAACGTGGAATTTTTAACCATTACAATGCTTATTCATACAACTCAAACTTTAACCCAACATTAACAAAACAACGGAGCATACCAGTCAAAACGTAGATAATCTCTCTCTGTAGATGAGGGATTTTGTTGAATGATTCAACCACCATACCATGACACTCATACCACTTCAATGTAGTACATACATTGGTGTTGAAGCATGGAGTGTTGAGGCAATGTCAATGCACAACCATATCAATGTTCACCGTACCACAACACTTCCATGCAGCACAGACTCGATCCTCCAATAACACAGTCATAGTAACGCACTATCATTCAACCTCCAACACCATGCTCCAGGGAATAATAGACTGCAAATTCTACGTAGAGATTTGACAGATTGCAAAGAAAAAAATAATAGAAGGGAGTTCGAAGGGAGTTACAAGGGAAGAAAGGGAACCCAAAAATGGAGTTTGCTTTGATACCATGTTAGGCTAGGAGGTAAATCCTCAAATGAATTGTGTATTTTTATTAAGGTTGATCATAGATATATATATGGAGGGAGAGACTCTTGGGCTTCATCTCCTAGTGTCTCTTCATATTCTTATTCTCCTTATTTTCTATTTACACTATTTTATACTATGTTGCAAGGAAACATGGGTTCGGGGACGGGTACGTCACTTTTTGAAACAAGCTGCATGGGTTCATCGGGGGTATATTATAATTTATATATATAATATATAAACACTATATTTTATAAATTATAATGTATATGAATTTGTATATTTTTCAACTTTAAACATGAAAACTAAAATACTTATGACTTAAACTTTATATATTTAAACATGCACATAATTGAACATTCAACATTCACAATGAAATTTCAAAATTTCTAGTTTGATATAAGTGCAAATTAGAGTTTACATATTAATAAGAATCATGATATATGTCCATTGTCATACTACAATCAGACTTTTTCTTAAGGCATCTCCAAACAAGAACTAGGAAATTTTAAAATACGAAAATAAAAATAGTTGATAGTGAACAATGACTTCCTCAAGCCATGTGACCAATATCCATGTCATCAAAATCACTTAGATCTTTAGTTACCATCCTCTCTAGGTAGGAATCACTCTCATCTTGAGGCTCTTGATTATCCATATCAACTGGAGGTAGCTCAATAAGGCCATCTGGTTGTATCTCCTCGTCCACACACATAGCATCATCTATGTATTGGTCTCATTTCTTGAAAGGACCCTCCTTGTACCGAGGGTCTTTTCGAGATATGAGACGAAGTGTGCTATGAATGTACACTAAGTTCTCTGCCTTATTTGAGCCCAACCTATTTCTCTTTGTTGAATGGATAAAGGCATAAGTACTCCAATTTGTCTCACAATATGAAGAACTAGCTACCTTGAATATTAGGGTAAGCTCATTAAATTAATAAAATAAATAAAAATAAAATAAAATAAATAAAAATGAACCCCAAAGGACCCTAAAGAACCTGATTTTGGGGTTCCAAGTACCGATCATGAGGGTTCTCCATACCCGTCAAGACAAAAGAACCAATTTTTTTTAATGGAAAACTTGGTTCTTCATTAAAGAACCTAATTCTTATGGGTTCTTCTTAGAAGAAACCGTACCTGAATCCAGTACTTGGGTTTGATAACCTCATCCCCAATTCATGAACCCGTGCAACATAGATTTTATATATATTCACGCAATCTCAATGATTAGGTGTCAACACAAACAATTTTTACAAGTTTTTGGTTATTAATTACTTTGGTGATAGGTAAAAAAAAGTTGCTCAACTAGAGAAGAACACTTCTTACAAGCTCCTGTGAACTTAATTCTTCAATAGGAAACCTTACAAACATGTCATAGAAAGCTTAGCTAAAACAAATGGACACATTGCTTAAATGGAGGAAAAAGTTATTTGATAATAATAGGTAATTGCAGCAATACTACAGAAAAAATCATAGTTCAATGGAAACCTCATGCATTGGAGTCCATGAATGATTTCAAGTCTAGAAGTATGAAAAAATCATAGTTCAATGGAAACCTCATGCATAGGAGTCCATGAATGATTTCAAGTCTAGAAGTATGATGCATGGGCATCATTTCATTCAAGTCTAGAAGTATGATGCATGGGCATCATTTTAAATTTTATTTTTCTTGTAAACTCTAGAAAAGTTGAGTTTGTTGAAGAATGACGAATGTATGTAATAAATGGCTTAGTGTCCTTGGTGCTCGAGATCATCCAAAGGATCGAAGAGCTAACTGCTATGTATCTTTAGTCAATTAGGGTTTCTTTTCTCTTCTTCGTCGATTAGATCAAAAGGGTTTGGATCTGAAGCGAATAATTGATGTAATTGTTTTGTGGTTATATATTAATAAAGTATGGCACTCGCTAGAAGGGGAAGCAGATTGTGTTGCAATTCTATGTAGTCTTGAAACAAGACTATTGAAACACCCTTCGTAGTCTTCTCTGTCAAATATTGTGAATCCTCTCGCAGACCAGAGGTAGAGCATAGTGCTAGGAGTTTGAAGACTTAATGAGGATTAATCGATCCTTGTGCTGGAAAGGTTTCCGATGGGATTCTAAATGAATAGCAAATCGGTCAATTGATTGAAATTATGAGCGCATGGTCAGAAGTTGTGACCATTGGGTGTGAGTCACAGTCGTGGAGATTCTTTGTATACCCACGATTAAGGGATGGAGATTGTATTCTGATCTCCAATCTTACGAATGGGAGCAATTATTGGAATAGCAATGTTTAATTTCCCGTGATGTTAGATCTTATCATAATCCTGTGGAAGACTGCGATTGAAACAGCCAGTGAAGAAGTCTTCGTAATTGAGTTGAATATAATTGAAGGAATGCTATACAAACAAGAGAAGGGTGTCTGCGATGATAAAAAAATACCCCTGCAGGGCGATGATGTGTTAATGTTGAAGGTCTGAAGGATAAATCCGTCTACTTTCATGCGTTTTAGCAAAAGAGAGAGCCGGCTCTGCGTCACATCACTTGCATTCACGATAGTGTCTTCTAAGCATTGGCTTATTTAGAATACCTGTGAATCTCTTTTAGTGGCAACTATCAACCATTCTAGCACATTTCTTCCTCTAATTGTTTATCTCGGTAAGGGGCTTTGATTCAAATGACACCTACATAGTTAATGCATATCACCTATATATCATTCAAAAGTACGTAATAGATAAGTAAATGAATATATGCTATCATTATGGGCTCTTTGGCAAGGATTTTTTGAGAAAGAACTTTGGAATCACCACATAATTACCTTCATAAAGCAAGGAAAGTTGCCTTTATGGCTGTATTCCATGAATCACTCTACATTGATTCATGCATTTTGTTGCATTTTGTTCTTGAGTATAAATAACTTTAATGCTTCATGCATATGATATATGATATACATATAGGCATAATGATGTTTGAAATGACCCAATTGTGAATATTCATTAAAAAGATGAAATCTTATGATGAGATATAAAGAATATCATGACATAATCATTAATTCACTGATTATCATTGAACATCATTTTGCCATCAACTCATTTACAATCTTGAGGAGGTGGATAAATAAACTATTGAGGAAATCTAAATGATTTGTTCCATATCTATTTGTCTCCTAAATTATACATATACAAACTTGAGGTATGAAGAGATAAAAAGAAGACATGATATATCAGCACACATGATTTTGCCATGTCACCACTTACTAAAATGTCCAACAACTCCCATAGGCATGTGTTGAGACGGAATACAATGCTAGAGAGAGTACATGTGCCAAAGCCATTGCATCAATTTATCATCAATTCTAAATGTTGGAAGCATATACCACACAATTAAAGTATTATTACATCCATTCACTTTGATCCATCTCAAAATTGATCACTATAATGTACAATCTATATTGATTGTATCACATAAAGTTGTAGTTTTCATATGGTGACCAAAATTACATGTTCATATAGACATATGAATCTTTAATTTTTTTTGAGAAAATATTATAACTAATACCTGAGTTTCATTCTCATTTTTTTGGTCGGTCAATACTCTTCTATTATATTATGAGGAGAATACAAAATACATGATGTTTTTCAATGGCTCTCTTAACTTCACTCCGACCGGATTTGTTAGCTAGGAGAGATGGAAGATGTTGCATGAGATCTTTCCATTCAGACTTTATTTCCGAAGGGCTAGAAGACCATACATACCAAAAAATGAACAAAATTAGTAAAAAGCTTGTAGACTGCATATCAAGGTGATGGTTGGGGAGGTCACATGGGCAGAGCGGCCATTGAGCCATGTCCTTCATGTATATGGAATCTGATGTGATCCATTCTTTCCTCGACTTCATTCAGGCAGTTGTTGGTTCGTCGTTGGCTTCTATGCACATTGTCTAATTATTCTAGGATCTATGTTTGGTTATATTGAATGTCATTCATATAGGGCACCAACTTATTTCTGTCATCGTACCTGTGTTCCCTGAGGATATGCAGGTTGGTATAGATTCCTCTCAATTGCTCAATGATTGTTTCTAAGGAAGAGGGTCGATTGACATGGTCAGGAGAGTGGGCCGGATCCTCAGAAATTTCTCCTTTTCTCTTCATGCTCCCAAAATCTTCCTTACTAAAATTGTCCTCTCTGCCCACCCTTGCTTCGTGCCGCCCCTGATGGTCACCTCCTTTCCGAGGTCTTCCCGACTGCCAAGGCATCTCTGCAAACAAAAAAATATCCGATACCTAGAACAACACCCTATCAACTTCCCCCACTAGACACCTTTACTCCAAAACATGGAAAGCCTAGTGCTTTTGACAAAGGATCAACATAGGCATAAGAAAGAAGGACCTCAACACTCTAAGAAACCACTTGATATGAAAGGTGGCAGAGTCCACCCTAAGACATAAACCATACTTCCAAGCAACTCTAAGACCAAATAAACTCAAAACGATCCCCCTCACCTGCCAATTCACAAGGAATTTAACCCCTCTATGACAGAGCTCCAAAATAGTAATCTTCCCAGACTCTGGCGTATAGAGAACACTATCAATCGACACAAGAAATATGCTTGAAGAATTACACCACTTCACAACATTGAAGTCGACAATTACAAACCACAGGGGTCTAATTCCTTCTGCTCTCAGAGACACTAGCTTATGAGACTGAAAACACAACCAATTTGGATATGAATGAACCCCTATAGTGATGAAGAAACATGACCTAGAACATGCCATGGGAGCCTGTCAACTAGTATACGAAGGCACCAGGGAGGGGTACTGATTCCCCTTAACCATAGACACACGGATCCAAGATCGAATCCACGTACTAGACAAGAGATATATCCGAATACCATTGAGCTACTTCCAAGCCAGAGGCCAACAACACTTGGAGAAGACAACAATAAAAATTACCACAACTAGAATGAATAGGGACCTTCGGAGATGGAATTGCACCGCTCCAAAATCCCAAATAAATGCATGAGATCGACCTAGAATTGAAATACCTACACACTTATATTTCACAATGGCTCGGTGCCCGTTTAACTCTCTACGCAAACCTTCTTGAAAAACCAAGCAAAGTCTTCCCTCCAAAATTCTCCCGTTCATCTCCCAATTCACTAATACCTTACCACTCCACATCACCTAAATAATAAATATACCCATAACCTTTAGAAGTTTCGTTCATCTCCCAATTCACTAATACCTTACCACTCCACATCACCTAAATAATAAATATACCCATAACCTTTAGAAGTTTCGTTGTCTAGTCAATCTACTAGTAAATTGCATTCAAAAGCTTGAGCATGTTAAACTTGTGAAAGGGTGAGGTGGCACCAAAAACTCATTAACCATGATTACCCAATCGCGGTTCATTCTTATTTACCTTATATTGAAATATTGGATAAACTTGCAAAATCCAGAAACAATAAAACCTATGAAAAAGTTAAAAATACAATCAAACCTTTCAAAAACTTATGAATTCTCTAGTCCGCAAATCATAATCGGTTATGCTTATGACAAAGCTCTTAAAGTGCGTTTCCTTGGTCACGAGAATCGCATCATATCCGGTCCACTAAACTGCAAACACATAAATATTCTATTTCATATCATATTCATTGTTTGCCACAAAGTTTGTGTGTGACAACGCTTGCCACAGTTTCTATGAGACAACCCGGTGCTTTTATCATAAAAATAATTTCAGTTGTAACATTCTTTTGAAGGAGGATCTTCTACCAGATATACCCCATTCAAAAAATGCGGCTTTCAGAGATCCAAATTAAAAATGAGATATTCCTTATATGGCCCCTGCCTCTGCAATCACGCATGATATTCGCCTTTCATTCCCACCTCAAACCGCGGTGTGCCTTTAATAAACATTCTGCTAAAATAAGTTGACATTCACGTGAGTTTGCCCACCACAGACCAGTGTGTGCCTTTCAAAAATACTACTAAAATACGTTGACCTACACGTGAGCCACAATCTGCGATCTGAGAATCGATGCTGCCACAGCCCACAAGATTTCTTAATAAATATGCTATATTTGGTTCTACACTACTGAAATACGTTGACCTATGCGCGAGCCACAATCTACCATATCACTCTTACTGAGGGTCGAGAATGCTTCAAAATAAGATTTCTTAATAAATATGCTATACTTTTTTTGGGGGGGTGGGGGTGAATTGGTTACTCGTGATTTAGCGTGTTTTATAAATGTTTATAGTTTGGGTTTTTATTGTTTTTTGAGAATGGGTAAATTTTGAAATATTTGTGGTTTTTATTAGGTATATTTCGTAAATGTTATAAATTTAACATGTTTTTTATATAGGTTTAACTCTGGGAAATAAATTATTCACCAAACTCTTTTGAAAATAATTTTTAATACTTTTAAAAAAGAAAAATATAAAAATGATCTTAAAATTAAAATAATTTTTCTACCCAATATTAAAATTAATCTCAACACCTATTCATTCTAATTAAAATTTAACAAAAAGAATTTTAAATTTAATTCTTTCAACTAAATATCATAGAAATTTAAATTAATTTGGGTATGATGGAGACTAATTCCCAAATAAAACAAAATTGAATATCTCTTCCATATGGAAACTGGTCCTTAAGTCCTTCTCGATTATTGCATCTGTATTGGCTTCGGGAATAGGATCAAGGACTAGGACTCGAATTGGCATCGATCCATGGTAGGGTTGTGGAAACAACAACATTCTCCCTCGTGGCATAATCACATTCCTTGCTTCTTACATAATTAAATTCTTGAACCAAATCAGGGACCTGGATCAATCAGATGTATGAGGACAGTGCTCGCTCTCAGCATTGGAATTACAACGCCCAAATCAATGGCATGTATCTTGGGATAACTATATCAGGGCGCTGACTTCAACTCACATTCGATTAAATGAACACGAAGATGAGCTACTATGGGCCCCCACTAAACAGGGATCCTACTCCCCAAAAGATGGTTATCTTCACACGATAGCCTCAAAGGAACCAAACTCTCTCAGTTGATAGTGGCGACATCTTTGGAAACTAAAAAGGCTTGCTAAATCTTGATTGTAGTTTTGGTCTATTTTGGACAAGAAGTTTCCAATGGGGGAAACTCTAAAAAATCGCTCCTTTTATGGCCTCTCATGGTCTTCCTTGTGTCTAAAATTTTAGGAAACAACCAAGCACCTCTTCTTATTTTGTCAGGGTCTCCAATAGGTTCGGAGATCCATATGACAGGGGCATTCCATTTCCATTAACTGGTAGGGTGACAATATCTCACAGGACAAGGAATCTTGGTGGAACAATTCCCAACCAAACAAGATGCAAAACATCCCTTGCTTGCCTGTTGGGTCTTTGGATTAGTGGAAACAGATAGATCTTTCATGATCAACCTCTCTTCAGATCGTACCTTTGCTCAGTGTATTTCCATATATTCGCTTTTGCCTGACAATGATAACCCTCCTATTCATTCAGTCACCTCGGAAAACATCGATTACTCTACCTCTTGGTCATATTTTGATGGCTACTCGCATCTTGGTCACTATGGTGGCAGTGTTATTCTCCACCTTAATCAATCCCATAATTTTCATATCAAAGCCGGGTTGGGACAGGGAACAAATAACTTTGCCGAACTACACAACCTCAAACTATTGCTCCTTTTTGTACATGAGAAAGATTGCAGACAACTATAGATTGGTTCGCACAAAAATCCAGTCACACACACACACACACACACTTAGAACTCTTCTCGATGAAGTATTATTAAGCAAATATTGTTTTGACCTCATATCTTTTCAACATATTTACAAGGAAAGGAACCATATCACAAACTAAATATCCAAAGAAGGCGCACAACAAACTTTTGGCACTTAGCATGTGATATAGGTGACTGAAGTGGACCATTTTCAATACTACCACCGACCATTTATTGAAGATATACAGGCTCCCGCGGTTACACATGAATGATTATGATTATTACAAACATCCTCGCAGACGGATAAACATTCCTACACAGTTTTTGAACTCTACTATGTATTTTTGTATTCAAAGCTTTTCTCTACAAATGTATATATGATCAAGAAAGATACAAATAGTGAATATAGTAAAATCAACAATTTTTATAATTAATAATAAAATCAACAATTTTGTTTTTAATAACACTGAAATATACAACATGTAATTTTCATCCACATTAATTGATTTTTATTAAAAAAAATAAATTCATAAAAATTTAAATTAATAAAAATATTTAAAATGTATTAAAATATAAATATTCCAAAGGTATTAAAATGCGAAAACCCAGAGTAACTCAACTGTAAAGATATCTTTTTTGTTATTTCAATTTTCCATATTTAGAGAAACAAAGTTAGCAACATATTTAATAAATAAAAGCTATACTTTAAGGCTATTTTAATTATATTTTATGTATTCAAAAGCAAAGATTAATCATAACCTATTTTATGCTATGCCTGCCTTTTCATCATAAAGTTAACTATTTCGCCCATAAAAAGACAAACTCCATCAAATCTTTTATTCTCTTATTATTCAACCAACCAAATAGAAAGTAATAGATGAACCAACCCTCTTACATCCTAAGAGTCATTTTACTTTTACACTTATTTAAATAAAGAACTGAGTCGTTTTACTTTACACTTTTTCTAATAAAGAATTGAGAGCGTGTTCAAAGTACAAATTGAGTTAGGTATATTCTTTGCTTCTTCTGAACAAAATTAAAAATAAAGCCTTTTCTCTTTTCTTATTTCAGTTTTTTTATAAATATGTGTTCGCAATTAAAGTTCATATTAATCACTCTTCCTGTTTTCATGAATATCTGTAATTAAAATTTGAATTTTCTTCTCGTTGCCATATTTTTGTCAAACTTCTTCTCTACCCAAATAGTAGATCACTTAACATACGTAGTCTTTGAAATCTTTTAATAAAAGTGTGTACAATTAGAGACATTAATTCACTAAATCTCTCACTTCATACTTGTAAAATTGCCCTTTGACCACTATTAGCGCTCAAATTCCAAAAGCAATGCTATCCATTTGCAATACATGTCATCTTAATGAGGAATGAACGCAGAAAAAGTACCAAAGGTGGTCACAAATAAAGAAAGCTCTTTATCCATTAATGTAACACATTAAAAATATTATGCCAGCCGCTATAAAAATAGTATGTCAGGCTCTTTATGTGTTGTTTCTCAATGCAGTTTAATGAACAACAAAAAAAATAATTAAATTTTCAAATGGGATACCAACAATTTCACCATTCCACAAGACTACAAAATATGGTAACAACCATCATTTTTTTATTTTATTTATATATGTTGTTTTCATTTTCAACAGATATAGATATTTCAAGAAACACAGCCTGACATTTATTTTATCTGAACACACTAATGCATACTAAAAGCTATTTCTTGCATTCATAGCAAAGTATGAAGCATAAGCTTTTATGCAGATTCTATATAATAATCAGTTCCTCTTGGAAAGAACAGAGGTTTTTATTCTATGCCAACACTAATTTACTATCCTAACGCTTCTGTAAACTATTCTCAACTCTCCTCCTTCCGGAGAGGAATGCACATATACATATTCCTTTTGGAACGTAGCTCCAAAAGACCCTGATGCCCCAAAAACTTGGGCAAAAGCTTTGCATGAAATCCCAAACTGTCTGAAAAGAGAACACCATCTATTTACACATACGAAACTAACCAAATGAAAAGAACATTCATGGGCAGCCTGACTACAAGCTGTATTTGCTTCACAGACTTGCAGAAACAGTCAACCCAGGCAGAACATAGAATTAGACGTATCTCCTTTCAAGGTCAGATGTTGTTTAGGGGATTCACCAAGGAGCTTAATCTTGAAGCTGAACAAAAAGAAGCTTCAAATATTGAGTTCCATTGAAGTGATTCCTTCTTATCATCATCCATCATCTACTGTATTTATGTTCCATGTACGGTGCCAACTGCAGTATAATCAGCAGCACAAAAAAATAGCAGAGATGTCATGTTTGTCTTCAATAAATTTGACAACCATGCCTACACCATGCTGGGAACTGTCATCAAGGGCCAAAACATAAAAGTCTATGCCATAAAAACTTGCTACTTGAGAACATTCTTTTTCATGTCAAGTACCCAACTGGGACATGGTTTTTAGATTTGTGGGCTTACAGATGAGCCATAGCTTGTGAGATCACCCCATGCTCCACCAGACCAGTAATTTGTTGAGTCTCCAGCCTGCTCAAAGAGTGTGGTCTCTGATGGAAGCTGCCATTCTGAGGGAACTGCTAGGGATCCTTGATCACTTCTATTTGAGTTCCCATGGAAATCCTCCAGACCTGCAAAACTAAACTTCAATGAATTCAGGGCACTCAGTGCTGAAAGATTGGTCAGTGAGGATATGGGGTTAAGGTTATTTAGACTATTCTGGGGTCCAAAGGAGGATTGGGTACTGCTGCCACAGGAGAGACCCAAAAAATCAGAGTTATTGCAGTTGGGTAGAACAGACCGACCCCCTTGCCTTGCAGCTTGTTGCATTCTGGCAAATGCTAGATTAGCCTCAGTCGATGCAGGATTATTATTTGCAGCAAGATTGAAATAAGAGCTTGAATTAGTAGCAGGATTAAGGTCAGCTTGATGGTCCAAGCCAATTGGAAGGGCACTTGCAGAGGGTGCACCTGAGGTGGATGGCTCACTTTGTGTGCTAAACACGGGCTGATCTGCAGCTACACTTCTCTTAGCCCTCTTGTTCTTTCTGCAACCCCCACCAACAGGTACAGTCCTGAGAGTCCCTCCTTTGGTCCAGTACCTTCTGCAGGTCTTGCAGAAATGACGAGGTTGTGATAAACTGTAGTTGTTGTAGTAGCAGAACTTGGTGTTGGTGGACTCGCATCTTGGGCATTTCAGGGCTTGTTCAGGCTGAGGTTTCAGCCTTCTCTCAAGCAATGGACGTGAACATGAAAGCAGGTCTTCGCCACTTGGCCTAAACCCTCTCTCCTGCATCATGCCCTAGAGAACAAAACCAATCCTCAAAAGCATTATCAAATGAACACAAATTTAACATCACCCACCAACATCAAATATCTATGAGCCAGAAGCCACAAGAAAATAAAATCACATCACAGAACCGAAATCAGGACAATGCTTAAATGAATCTAATTGGAAACCCAGAAACCAATAACCCTTCACAGAACTCAATAAAACCCTAGCATATCTTCTTGAATTGAGCTGCAAAGCCACTTACCAACATAACAACACTTCCCTAAAACCTAACATCAGAAACCCTAATAATGTAAACATCACATAAATCACATGTTCACTAAAATATTATACCATCACAGACCAACTTTTGTTAAACTATTTTCTCCAAAATCAGAATACGATCTCAACCAAATTCCTTGCCACTCTACAACTTTTCTGATAAAAGCTATTCTCAAATCTCAGTATATGTACTTAAGTGGAATAAGTTAAAGTCATGATCAGCTATGGTACATATATATATCTGAAGATTTCCAGATTCAAAGAATTCTAAAACCCACAATAGGTATGATACATATTTGACAAAACCCCACAAAGAACACTGCATATAATTGAAAATAAGCTCACTTAGACAAAATCATGAATAAACCCATAAGCAAAAACCAGATAACCAATCATTTTTACATGTATATATATACCTGTGACCAATCGGTGGAATCCATGCAGACCTGAACAGGGCTGAGCATCATTGTTCTGTAAACCAAGTACTCAAAAACCACCTACTTCTCCACAGCCACACTAACCACAAAGTATGACCAACAACTACTGGCCTTACAATCACATATAAATACCACACACAACAGAGAATTTACAGCAGAAAAAACAAAAGAAATGATGATGCAGGCGGCTGGGGTGGAACCCGTGACCGTTGAGGAGGAGGAGCAGGAGAGTGAGTGCGAGGGCGATAATTGGAGGCGACGAAGAATAAGAAGGGAATGTGAAGGTGGTGGGGATAGAGAGAAAGTGTGAATGTGGAGAGAGAAATAGACCGAAGCAGAAAAAGGTGACGAAGTATCCGTAGAGTCGGTGGCGGCGGGCCCTTCACGTCCGACGAGTTGTCGTCATCAGATGCGTGCGGTCGGGGGATTCTCTGTCCCCATTCTCCATACACGTGTACCAAATTTTGCGGGTTATTGTGCGAGACAGTGGAGATCAAATATTTAAAACATTGACCTATGTTTCTATGAAGTACCCCAAACCCCTATTCTTTTTTACACACCAACCCTCACCAACCACCCTTAGGGGATGAATCACATATGCACTGTCATCCCATTCTTATCTTCATACTCACATGTGCTTACGTGGCATTCCTAGCAAAAGTAGGTTTGGTCTTCTCAACTCTAATCTCTACAGAGAGTACATGAGGATTCACACCCAATGTTGGGGTGAGAGGTGGGGTAGGATTCACATCCAATGGTGGGGTGAGGGGTGGGGTAGGATTCACACCCAATGGTGGGGTTTGACATGTGCCATTTGCACTTTGGTAGGCTATAGAAAATGTGCCATATTAACCATATCTTAGATGACCCATTCACACATTGAAAACAATAGACATCAAGCCAATGGGGTTCACTGCAACCACTCACTAATTTGACTTATCTGGAAATTAGTTGTATCTGTACAACATTTATGCACACGTGTGTATGCATTTCTCATAGAGTTGGCCACCATCATGGGGGGATCAATTTTTCTTCTTCATGAAGCTTCATGTGGAGAAAAGATACCAATATAATTTAATGTAATGTCATTTTAGTAGAATATATTCACTATCTAATATTCCTTTCCTTGTGACCCTTTCACCATCAGCGTGTTCCAAATCATTATCTTTTATATGCAGACAAATTATACAATCCATCAACGCACCCACAAGTGCCCTCGTTGGTCCAGCCAACTAGGTACTAGTTTATAACCTAGAGGGCTATATTTGACCCAACACTTTTTTATAAATACCAAAATTATTATATATGTTTTAATTTATTTGTAAGTCCAAATGTATATTGACAATCGTTGGTCCAGCCAACTAAGTACTAGTTTATAACCTAGAGGGCTATATTTGACTCAACATTTTATTATAAATACCAAAATTATTATATATGTTTTAATTTGTTTGTAAGCCCAAATGTATATTGACAAAGTGGTGATGCACATAGGTTTAAAACTAGATTTTATCTATTTGATTAAGAAACATTTTTATCTCCTAATAAATTAATTTCAAAATTAGATTTATTTTCAAAATTATTTTTTTTTTTTTTAATTTTTTTTATACACATAAACATTGTATATTTTATGTCTACCATTAACACGGTCAACATTTATCATATCACTAGAAACAAATTCGAGATTAGATTTTTTATTTTTAATTTGATTAAAAAACTTATTTATAGAAAGAAAATATATGAAGTGAACGAAAATTATAATTTAGTATATATGTGTATATAACTAAAGAAATTTAAGAATATGTGTTTTTTTAAAAGATTACAAGTTTAAATGTAGAGGAGGATAGAGCATGTACACCTTTGTAGACTTTAGTAGTTAAATTGTTGGGTGGAAGTTGGTCCCTTGTCCCACAGACAAGGGGTCTCATACACCAATTTGGAGTATGGCTTGGTCATTGCCTTAAAAATAGATTATTTTTATTATTATATAAATTTATATCTTCAATCTTATTATTAGAAGAATTCATAATGTATGTATGCAGTTCAAGTGTTTTACTCTGGCACAATATCTTTACACGTAAACAACTCGCATTACTTTATTATTCTTTATATACTTTACTCATGAACTCTCAAATCATTTGACTTAAATCTAACTAGATTCTTCACCTTCTTTATGGTGGCTCTTCCCTTCATCACGATTTTAACCATTATAATAATCTTAATAACTCATTTTCTGTCATAAACACTAACAATTATAATAGTACTCATGTGTCTTATGCTTCATCTTCTAATCAAATCCTTCTTATGTGTACTTGTTCTGGTTCTTTCATGCATGTGCATTGCCTCATTATGAATTTCTTTCTTTTCTTGTGCCTACATCATAGATAGTTTTTTCCAAGTAAACATGCACCCATAATTCCCTATTCCCGTATTTAGTTTGTCTATCCTCTCTTGCACAATTCCTTTATGTTGCATTTGAACTATGCATGGATGCTTCTACATCGTATTTGCACTCAAATTATATGACATTATATCCATAATTGCATCTCTCGCTCTTTTAATAGAAATAAATTAAAGATACATTTAGCCTGTGCATAGAAGACGCTCAACATATACATTAAATTCTATAACAAATGAGTTTAATTTTTAATTGTCTATCATATTCCCTATATTGAGTTATTAAGAGTTTTATAGAATCATAAGACAAGATAAATACTACCCAAATGATTTATATGAGGAGATCCAAAAGGTTAGATGAGCATGAAAGAAGGATGCTCTAGCATAAATGAAGGCTACTTCCATTGTTAGAGGCCAATGAGGACTTCTTGTCTCCTCTTAAATGGGAAATAATGTACCAAATTTCCTATATTTGTGCTATATATGATGCTTGACTACCATCCCTCACCATGCTTGTTGTAGAGACTATATTCTCTCATTGTGGTAATCATTACAAATTAATTTCCAAGCTCAAATAGAGACTATAAATTCAAGGTTGTTTATTCTTTCTCATGTGCTTGTTCATTTGAAGAAGTTAGCATCATTAATGCCATTGTGTGATCATCAATATGGTGAGTCCTATTACCTAAATATTATTACATACTAATGTATAATTTCCATGTATATATTTGTATGAGTGGTTAGGATTTAAGGAAATTAGATAGAAATTACCTATTAATATTAATGGCCATCCACACTCTTAATGCAACATTGTAAGGTTCATAGGTAGCTTTAGATGCTCATTCTTTAGATTGACATGTTAGTTTGTGATAACTCTAATGGTAAAAAGTTATTTATAAATAGGTTTTGCATGAAGTATATAGTTGATCCATGGTGATGAGTTCTTAGACATGTTAGTTTGTGATAACTCTAATGGTAAAAAGTTATTTATAAATAGGCTGTGCATGAAGTATATAGTTGATCCATGGTGATGAGTTCTTAATAAACTACAACATTTTTATACCTCCTCATGCTCATTAAATAAAGTTTTATTGAGACCCCTTTTAGGTAAATCACCTCTAAATTCTAATAAAGGCAAGTTGTATTGAGACTCCATTAGGTAAATTAATTACATAATTTCAAATCTCTTTCAACTTGTAATTGGATGCGCATGCACATATGTAACATACAAAATTCACACTTTGATACTCAGATATGCCTACCCATTGGGAGGTGCCTTATGTGGTCCACCCCTACACTAAATTCTTGTATGATCAATCTAGTGATGACAAAATACTTGGCAATTATTGTCTTAATGTGACGGATCATATTCCTAAAGTGCCTCTCACCCTAGCTTAGATGTGGGAATGTATTATGATGTTTAACACATGTGGTTTCCTTAGGTATCTAACTTACAATGGTCTCTAATCCTTGTTGTTAGTTTAATCCTTGATATATCACCTTTTTGGGACATTCTCTAAATTCATGTCTCTAGTTGGGGGTACGAGCCCCAATCTAGGTCCATGGTCACTTAAGATGCACTAAAATAGGTCCACAATTTCTCAAATCTATTTGGGACTTATTATGTATTATCTTGGTATTCATCCCTAGATTAATATTGTATGCGTGTACATGATGAAAGGATGGAGAGACTAGAAAAGTAATAGCTTTGAATACTAATAATAAAAATACATCACCAACTACAAATGAATAAGGACAAAGTTATGGGGTGTTCCATGAGATAGGGAGACTTAAGAATACTAGCACAAATTACTATATTTGATTGTACTCATCTTGGAATTAGTGGGAAAAGGTAGTTACTTGAACTTCTTGGGGAAGCCACATGGTGCTTTATGGGCCTACATGTTTTGCCATACCTTTTTGTTTTGGGAAATTCCTCATTCATTGTATCCAATTTTTCTTTTGTTTATGGATGGAAAGAAAAGTTGGATGAGAAAGAGACTGAGCTTGTTGATTGTATAAGATTGTTGGTTATACTAGTAGTGTAAAACTTTTTCCTATGTACATGAAAGTAATTGTAGTTAAGTAAAATTGTCCATAGTTGAGATTCCATGAATTTTCTAACATTAAGATTTTTTTTTGCAATGGCACTAGAGCCCTATGGTGAGAAATAATAACCCAAGGATTGCGCTGCAAAGAAGGGGATCCATTTTTTTGGGCTATTCATGCTAAGGGGGCAAGGGAGATAGAAAACTGAGATTTTTGTGAGTGAAATAAATAGGGAACAATTGTAATATCTTGTTATCCAGAATGGTTTGGTAATTACATTTGGCTTAGGGACCCATATGTGGATTCATAACTTTGTTGGAAAATGCAATATGGTAGCTTTATGTTTTCCTTATTACTTAATACTTGCTTGTGAATCTTATTTATCTTCTTGTGTTTTTGTATTAGATATTTTCATCAAATAAATATCAAGATCAAAATAGTAAAGACAATGGACATAGATATTAGGATCCAAGCTAGGGAAAAACCCCTCCAAGGGGAAAACATACAAAAACTCATCTCTTCTTATAAAATCTGCTTCAAATGAGACAACAAAGACCCAAACCCTAGACTAAGTTCTCCTCCAAGTACCATGTTAGCGCTTCAAGAAATCCTTTAAAGTAAATAAGATCAACAAAGCTTGATCCTACTTCAACCGGCTTCCAGCTACAACTTTGACCCCAACTGCGTCCCTGTAACTTCGACCTACAACTTTGACCCTACAATATTGGTCCTGTAGCTGCTGCAAAAACCCTAATTAAGCTCTTCCAGAGATCCTCTTTTGAGTGAGATAATTTATCCTAAGGTCAAAGAGGTCACAACAGAATATCTTCTCTTCTAGAAACTTGATATTGTAACTTGATATCTTGCAATTAAAACTTGCAATTTCGGCCTTCTTGGAAGTTGTAGAAACCCTAGATCTTCTCACTTGTGAGAGAGATATAGCCCAAAAACAGATCTTATTGCTTCTTCTTGCCTTCTAGACCTTCACTCTCTTTTTCTTCTTTCTTCCCAGCTACAAATCGAACTTCTTCTTGATAGATCAAACTTGTGAGTAAGTGAGTGCTAAATAAGGTCGAATATGCTCCTTTATATAGCCTTTCCAAAGGGTCGAATTCCCTTCTTTAGGCTGACTTATAGCTATCAGGGCTAACTTGTACTTTGGAGGTTTCCAATACTTTCTAGACACAAAATAAATTATTTTACAAATTACATCTTGCTCGGAAGGTAATATAAACATCATGTTGAGTCCTTTGACTCATGACGATAAATCCTATGACCTAACAAACCCTAGAAGCACGAAGAACATGCTTTTACCTATAAGACCATCAATAAGGAGCACGAAACCTGTGATTTAAAATAATAAATTTTCTTTCTTTCTTTTGTTTGTTACATATGATACATACTGAAATGAGTACCATAATAATTATGAAGACCGAAACTAGTTATATTTCCAACACTCGCTCTTAACTAGGGAGGTATTCATAATTGTACAACTAGTACAACATCATTCTCAAAGTGAAGAGTTCTCATAAGATGAGTCAAATTGATAAGGAAACTATAAGCATCAAAATTGTTGTGCCTCAAATATGCCCATTTTTCCACCATAAAATACCATTATTCATAACCTAAATTCCTATATTTTAACTCATTTCATACCATAATTCCACAACTTGCCACCAATTCATATCTTATGTTGGCATTATGATACAGGTGTTATCCATGATGGCAACTGACTCACAGGTCAATACATATTTGATAAAGGGAAACTCACATTGTAACATGTTAGTTCAGAGGTAATAGGGCATTAGTACAAAAGAACAAGAAGTTGGAACAAAGGTCTACTGATTAGAATCAAGAAGTTGAAGGAAAAATATGTCTTAAGGTAGTTTAAGTTGTATATGAAGGTTCACCTTGTCAAAGTAGCATATACACATGGGTTAACAAAACAAAAAGAGTGTATACGTATGCACACACTTTCACAAGAGGAAAAGCGCGTATGAGTTAGAAAATAAAGGAAATTTAAGATTAAAGAATACCAAGGGTCAATACCATGGTATTAGCCCACAATATTGAGTGGAGTAACGACTATTTGATATCGTCCAAGAATAACACAGGTTCTAAGTGGTGTTTTGGTCCGAGGTATTGAGAAAGGCAAAAAACTATATAAGGAGGAGAAGATCAAAGGGCCAAGTGTGCAAGTGAAAGGGTTTCTCAGGAATACTTCTACTTGAAGTATATTTTATGTTGCAGGGGCTATGATTGTGATATAATCGGAAATATTTTGTGCACCTTCAATTCAATGTTGGATCAGGATCACGAGGCCTAAAATGAATTATCATTGAATGATCTGATACTGGTTGGGCTAGATCTGATTGCTTACACATGTTTTATTCTTTAAATGTCATGATCTAGGTATGTCTGAAATTTGGAATAGCAGTGAAGTTATAAGTTAGAAAATCAAGGAAATTTAAGATTAAAGAATACCAAGGGTCAATACCATGGTATTATCCCACAATATTGAGTGAAGTAACGAATATTTGATCCCGTCCAAGAATACCACAAGTTCTAAGTATTGTTTTGGTTTGAGGTATTGAGAAAGGAAAAAAACTATAGAAGGAGGAGAAGACCAAAGGGCCAAGTGTGCAAGTGAAAGGGTTTCTCAGGAATACTTCTACTTGAAGTATATTTTATGTTGTAGGGGCTATGATTGTGATATAATTTGAAATATTTTGTGCACCTTCAATTCAATTTTAGATAAGGATCATGATCCCTGAAATGAATTATCATTGAATGATCTGATATTGGTTGGGCTAGATCTGGTTGTTTATAGATGTTTTACTATTTAAATGTCATGATCTAGGTATGTCTGAAATCTGGAATAGCAACTAAGTTATAAGTTAATATTTTCATATCTATACACTAGTTCGCCTTAGTGAAGGCATGTATACACGTCAGTTCGAAGCTTCCAAATAGCGTATGAAAAAAAATCATGTTATTTAGAAATGACTGTCTATTTGATTAGTGTTGTTGGTTTACTGTCATTTGTCAATGATGTCTTCTTCTATCTGAAAGTAGAACCGAGTGCATAAGGAGATTGAGTCTCATTGATTGATTGATTAAGTGATAAGAGTGATCTTTTCTACTGATTGTTTAGATCTCAATAATTTGAAAGTATATCCTCAGAATATTACTGGTTGGTACAGAATTGATTCAGAAGTTTTTAAGATTAAGTAATTTTGGAGGTATACGCAGGTTTCGTTAAAGGAAGTAACGTATACATGCATGTTAGGTTCATTAAAATAGTGTATGCATTCTGATGTATCATTTTTTAGGTTGCAGCTGGTTCTGAATGATGATGCAGGTTTCTGGGTTCAACATAGTGTTCTAGTGACAATTATCTGACTATTCAAATTGACTGATTATTAGTTGATGCAGTTATTATTATAGAGTTTGAGCTTCAAAGTTTTTGATGGGTCTAGTGTGAATATTTGATGAAACGAGGCCTTCATATTGTGTTGTTGTGTACCAGGAGTATCCAATCTGAAAATTTATAAAACATGGTCCCTGGAGGAAGAGAGAAGGTTGTAGCCTTTTGTAGGTCGATGCCTACTTACTAGTAAACATATTGTCTAGTACAAGAGCTAGGGGGTTGTAGCTCCCTTCCAGTAGAAGCTGGAGAATAAGAGAAGGTTTTGGTCTACTGCAAGTGGGTGCCTACGTATTGGTATGAGTATGCAGTAGTACAAGATTGTAAACATATTTTCTTCATATTAAAAATAAGACAAAGATGAAAGTGGCAGATGGGTTTTCTCCCGCATTGTGTTTCCACCTTAAATACTGGTGTTCATGTGTGTTTCTTATGTGTGATGATTTCTTATGTTATTACTACACATAGTTACTGTATAATAAAGTACTGATGCATTGATTAAATATCAACACATGATGAATTAACAAATCATAAGTTCTTTGGGTATACGATGGTTTCCTTAATCACAGTTGCATGCACACGCAAGTTCACTTCACTAAAGTAGTGTATATAACTTTGATTGTGAAATGAAAAGTTATTGAATTGTAAATACTGACTCATCCCCCCTCTCAGTATTATTTCCAACTATTGTTATCAGAGTAGGTCCTTCAGAAGAAGCTTAGTCACTTGAAGGGAGATCTCTCAAGATGAACAATCATGAAGGCATGGGATCTATCAGATCACTAATCTTCAACATAAACAACTTAGTATATTGGAAGAGAAGAACCAAGGCCTATCTTCAGTCACTTGGATCTGATGTTTGGGAAATTGTGGAAGGAGGATACCAATTTCTAGCAGCAATACCTACAGATACAACAGGTAAGAAGTTATATGAAACTAATGCCAAAGAAGTCAATACTTTATTGGGAAGTCTATCAAAATCATAATCTGTCAAATTCATGTTGCTCAAGATAGCCAAAGAGATATGGGACAAAACCATTTAGAGCTATGAAGAAGACTCCTAGGTAAAACGTGCTAAGAGCTAAACTCTCAGAATATAGTATGAAACTCTCAAAATGCATAGTGATGAAAGTATTTCTAGTTACGTTTTACAAGTGGATGAGATCGTAAATTGTATGAAGAATTTGGGTGAAGAAATAAAGGAGGCTACTTTAGTAGAGAAAATCTTGATATCTTTGTCTTCTAAATTTGAGTCAAAAGTATCTACCATAGAAGAAAAGCAAGATCTTCAATTACTGTTGTTCAACTTCATGGAATTTTAATTTCCTTTGAAATGAGGAAATGAGGTCCATCAGATATTAGTGAAGCCGCTTTCAAAACTTTAGAAAAAGAAAAATAAAAGGAAGATCTCAATGAATTAGGATATATTTAAGAAGAAGAAGAAGATGAAGTAAAATTTGTCAAGAAGCTTCAACGAGGTTCTAGAAGATTCAGAGGTAAGTTACCATTCAAATGATTTTCTTGTGGTAGAGTTGGCCATTATGCTGCAAAATGTCCTCACAAAGATAATCATGAAAAAGGAAAGGAGTCTGCAAAAGGAAGATAGTGATGGATTATTTAATAATGATGAAGATGAAACTGAACAAGATTTTAAACTACTTGTGGCTTATGACAATGGTGATTTTTTGTATGCCTTAGAAGAGGAATACTTTCTTGAAGAAATCACTAAACTCAAAATCTGTTTGGAAGAAAAGAATATGATCATAGACACTTTGACACATCAACTCACTGAAAGAGAAAAGCACAATGAAAAACTAAAATGTGAAGTTGTGGGTCTAAGAAAAGAACTTCAAAAGACAAAATATCTTAATATTAGATTTACTAAAGGATCAAAAACTTTAAATGAAATCATCAAGGTTCAACGTTCTCCTCTGATAAAGACTAGTCTTGGATATACTGAAGAATCATCCCAATCACAAAAGTCGTCAGACATCACCAGAAGCTATCTTGATGCAACAAAGACTAATGAACGGTATGTCAATCGCTAGCAAAAGCGTAAAAGTACTCATGAGGTAAATCATGTTCAATTTACTCCAAGGGTGAACCTCAATAGAAGCATCAACCAAAAAGTAAACAATACCAAAATATTCTATGATCACATAAACTTCTTTAATGGGTAATGTTTTTAATGCCATAACTTTGGGCATAAGGTTGCTCAATGTGTTGCTTACAAAACTATCATGACTAGAGAAGCACGGAATCAAAGGAGCATAACAGGGATCAAGAAAAGTTCTTATAATAACTTTTATCCTCTTGAAGATGAAATTGAAGTTTCATTTTGCAATAACTTTGGTCATGAAGAATTTGAATGCAGGAGAAAATTTTGGTCAACAATTCAAAAGGAGCAAACATCATTAAATTCCATGGTATGGAAAAAGAAGGAATTTCAATCAGAAAAATGTGGCATAGCTCTGTTTGTAGAAGGACAAGAAAATTAGTGGTACATTGATAGTGGATGCTCTAAACACATGATAGGTGATAGAGATAAACTCATTTCATATAATGCTTTAGAAAAGGAAAAGAATGTCTCCTATGGAAACGACACACCAACTGTCATTAAACGTAAAGGTTTTTTTTTATACGAAAGAAAAGGTTAAAGATGGAAATGTCATTTTGTTGATGATACATAAATTGTTCAGTATCAGTCAAATGTGTGATCAAGGAAATGAAGTTGTGTTTTGATCAAACAGATGTGTGGTTCATGAGATTGATACAGGAAAGACCATATTCAAATGTACAAGAACTCCAAGCAATATATATATACTAAAAGGAGGACAAAAATAATGTTGTCTAAGCAAAACATATGAAAAGTTGTTATGGCATAGAAGATTGGGGCATCTAAGATTTCTTAAATAAGAAAAGAATGTAGGCTCAAGGCGGTTTGTGATCTTCTAGATATCAGTGTCCCAAAAATTACCATCTACAAACCATGTCAAGTCGGTAAGCAAACCAGAGTTCATTTCAATGGGAAAGAAGGGTCAGCAAGTAAGCCTCTTGAACTCATCCATACTGATTTGTGTGGGCCAACAACGAAAAGGTCACCTCGTGGAGAAGAATACTTCATTTTATTCATTGATGATTTTTCTAGAATGTGTTGGATAGGTCTACTAAAGCATAAAAATGAAGCATTTGAAAAGTTTAAATCCTTCAAATCCTTATTTGAAAATGAATCAGATTGAAAAATCAAATGTTTCAGATCTCATCGAGGGGGAGAATTCATATCAGATGAATTTTTTGTTTTTTGTGAACATGGAAGAAAAAGGAAGTTCTTTGTTGCTAGAACTCAACAAAATGGTGTAGTGGAAAGAATTAACAAAACAATTCAACAAATGGCTCGAGCTATGCTTGATGAATCTAGAACTCCTACTACCTTATGGGGTGAAGCTGCATTTACTGTCGTAAATATTCTCAACAAAGCTAATGTTTAGGTAAATAGTGATAAAACTCCATATGAACTTTGGTATGGTAAGCCTCCTACTGTAAAAAAAAATTAGAGTTTTTTGAAGAAAATGTTTCGTCAAAAAGACTAATGAAAAAATTGGTAAGTTTGAACCCAAAGCAGACGAAGGAATTGTTCTTGGTTATTCATCTAGAAGTAAATGTTACAAATGTTATAATAAAAGAATTCCAAAAATAGTTGAATGCATTGATGTAGTAATTGATGAAGCATGCAAAAATCCGGAAGAGATAAAGGAAGATGACAATGAGGAAGACGGTGAATGCTTTTCTTAATGAAATAAAAATGATATAGAGGAAGAAACCATTGAAGCATCATAAGAAGATGCAACAGACAAGGAAAAGACTCCATCTTGGTATGTTCAAAGGAATCATCCAAAATCTCAAATTCTAGGAGAAAAGGGGTCTGGGGTATAGACGAGAAGAAATCTTATAGGAACTTCTAGTTATCCAGCATTACTATCCTCCATAGAACCACATAATGCTAATGAAGCTAGAAAATATGAATGTTGGGTTAAGGCTGTGAATGAATAACTTGCCCAAATTGAAAAGAATGATACTTGGGAATTAGTTCCTAGACTGTTGGCATTATGGCTAAAGTGTTGTCCTTGATGGCAACCCATTCAGGTGATAGACCACAGTACTTCAAGTTAGCAGCAGAGATTGATGATCAGCTATCAAATATGGAAGAAACTAAGGGGTACGCAGGTACACCTTACAGAAAGTGCGTACTCGTAAGTACACTGTGAAGGGAACGAATCCTAATACGCAGATAAGCCGTCCAGGAGGTGCATACCCTAGTGCACACATTTCAAGGAAAAGAAAAGCACACGTGGGGTTTCTTATGTTTAACTAGCCGACGGTATTTGTGTTTCTATGGTTTTGGCTTGTGGTATTGATCCATGTTTTTAGGAGGATCTTGCCTATATAAAGCAAAGAAGATCATTTGGCTTAGTTATGTTCTTGGGTTGAACATCTTATGAGAGCTAGATCTGAAATATCATGATCTCTTGGGTGTAATGTCTAGATCTAAATAAGGCAAATCTACTGATGAATTGAGATCTCTTCGGCGCATGATCAGATCTGTAGATTTGACTGTCTGGGTTGTTCTTGAAGTCTTGAAATTATCTATGCCCGAAGGTACGCATGTACAGTGAAAGAAAAGTGCGTACATACGCTGGACGAAGCGTTTCAGGTGCGTCGGTACACAGGCACAGAAGGGTTTCAGGTGCGCCAGTACGCAGGCACAAAAGGGTTGCAGGTGCGCCGGTACGCAGGCACAGAAGGGTTGTAGGTGTGGAGGTACGCAGGCAGATCAAAGGACACAGTGCGTAGGTAAGCAGGTGAGCAGTTCAGTTACCTGCTTAGGTAAGCAGGTGAGTAGTTTAGTTACCTGCGTAGGTAAGCAGGTGAGCAGTTGAGTTACCTGCGTACCGTAAGCAGGCTGTACATGGGTGAAGCTGCTTACTTCTCTTGAAATATTTTTTTATCATTGCTGTGTTCTGGGTTGGTTCTATTATTGTTGATCTGGGTACTACAGTTGACTGGGTGATTTTCTTATACTTGATGATCATTTGATGCTTATGGATCCAGTTTGAAAATT
>APFE031003390.1:65889-82332 GCA_000404065.3 Pinus taeda | reverse complement strand
AAGTACCCTTTTAATTAATTTATTTTATATATTTTTAATCATTTTATTAATTTATTAATATATTTTTTATTAATAATCTGAAATATATGATTTATATAGCCATCTTTTAGTATTTACCCATTAATCTTGATACATTAAGAAATATGGGTGTTGATGGGTGAGTAAAACTTCTATTCGAAGAAGTGTCATGATATTTAATACTTATAGTTAATTTAGTATATAAATATTAGTGCGGTGTATGCGACACATGCATATGTAGCTATCATATGCATGCATCATATGCCTGCTATTATTCTTGCATTCTCTTTATTTATAGATAGATCATTACATACACTCCCTCCTCAGAAAACTTCGTCCCAAAGTTAGAGTTTTTATTTTATATGATTACTTATGATAGCAATTAGTACATTCTTCTTAGGATTGTGCATCGAGGTTAAATTATTATTTAATGTGAAGACACTATAAAATTGGTTTTTTTGAATACTTTTAGGTTTACAACTTTAATGAACATGTCTTACTTCAATTAGGTCCCCAAGCTATTACAAAATCATCCTATCCTTCCTAATTTCTTCCACCCCATTCTATCTGTCCTCTACTGGAGTATGCCATGGCGTCAGTTATACTGACCTAACCATTCATAAACTCTAAGGATGACAGCGTCGGCTATACCGACCTAATTCCTAGTAGATATCCGACAGTCAACATCACACGTCTAGGGGAGTGTGATTCACACAGTCCTCCCATGACTCCAGGGTTTGGAGGATAAACGGTGGGCAACACCTCCACCCCTTCCAATAGAATTAGGATTAATACGCTATCATAGAATCTCTTTGAGCCTTAATTGTTCTGAGGTCTCTGTTATCACGTGGTCATTTTGGTAACGGATATTATCTGCAATCATAAACACTTGTCCATGCATTTATAAAATGTGCATTAACATATTCAAAACAAATAGCTTATGTATAATTCACACATGTCAACTACAATATAACATACTTTGCCATATTCTATTCATGTCATTGACTTTCATATTAAAATGTAATTATTCTTTGATATCTATCTCATCAATCATATTGATACGCATAAATAAAACAGAATTATAATATCTTAGTTCACATCAGAAGAAAAATCACTTAAATATTTTAAACTTTACTTTGACAATTATAATTTATTAAGATCAATAACATTTTCCATCTTGGTATCCATGTACCAGCGGAATTTAAACAGATATTATGTCATAAAAATTCACGTTTATATATGATCTTTCAAAATGGTTCTGAGTCTCTGATTTGCAGTAAAGTCAAGATATACAAAACATAGTTTAAAGTTCTTCAAAATTGACACAGATTAGGGTATTTTTGACATATGTTCTCTGTATCTTCCCAAGTAGCTGATCCAGGACTGTACTTGTCCCACTGGACCTTAACTTGGTCTACCAGACGATTCATGAGCTATCGAACCCTACGTTCCAGTATACCTAATGGTTCGACCGATATGATTCCCTTGTTCGATACCTACAGTTCCTTCCATTGAAGGTTATGAGATTGATCAACTATATAATGTCTTAATACAGATACATGAAATACATTATCAATTTTATGCAAGTGAGGTGGCAGTGCAAGACGATAGGTGACAAGTCCAACTCTTTCCATGACTTCAAATGGTCCAATAGATCCGGGTGACAACTTTGTCCCTTTTCCGAATCGAATAGTACTTTTATTTGGTTTGATGCGGAGGAAAACTTGATTCCCTACTTCATACTTCCTATCACTTCTGTGAGCATCAACATAACTCTTTTTTCTATACTGTGTTTCCTTTAACCGTTGTCTAATTTGTCTTACCTGCTCTTCGATTTCTGGGATTAATTCTAGTCCTATTATTACTCAATCTTCTAACCTATCCGAACTTGACGGTGTTCTGCAAGGTCTGCCGTATAATGCTTCAAATGGAGACATTCCAATCGAACTGTGGTAACTGTTATTGTATGCAAATTCGACTAAGGATAAGTACTTTTCCGAGTGTGATTGCGGATCCATAACATACATCCTCAACATATCTTCAAGTAGTTGATTTACCCTTTATGTTTGCCCATCGGTTTCAGGATGATAAGCTATGCTCAAATTTAGTTGAGTTCCTAAGGTTGACTGCATGCAAGTCTAGAATCTTGAAGTGAATCGTGAATCTCTATCTGATATAATTTTCTTAGGTACTCCATGAAATATGATAATTTCATTTATGAATACTCGAGCTATGTCAACAACTTCATAAATATCTCTTACGGGAATGAAATGGGCGAATTTTGTTAATTTATCCACTACTACTAGAATGGCATTGTGTCTTTGAGAAGTAAGAGGTAGCCCAGTGATAAAATCCATAGAAAAATCTCCCATTTGGTCATAGGAATGTCGTGAGGTCGTAAAAGTCCTGCTGGATGACAATGATTTGCTTTTACTTGATGACATTCCAAACATCTTGCAACGAATTGAATGATATCACGTTTCATGCCCGACCAGACAAAGAGTTTCTTGGTATCCGCATACATTTTCTTTACTCCAGGATGTGCACAATGCACTGCTCTGTGGGCTTCCTTAATGATAGTGTCGCGAAGATCCCTATTATTAGAAATATACATCTTTCCATGGAATCGTAAGATTCTATCATCTTCTAATTCATATCCTTCAAACTTAGATTCTTTTGGCTTTTTACCCTCAAGACTAGATCTCACCTTTAAATACCAGCTATCTTTTATGAGATATTCTAGAACTCATTGCCTTAAGTCTACTTTGATAGGTATGAGAGAGAATATCCGTGGTCTTTTGCTTAAAGCATCTGCTACTACATTTTCTTTTCCCTTAATATATGATATTCCAAAGTCATATTCACTTAGGAATTCACTCCATCGTCTTTGTCTAGCATTTAAGTCTCTTTGGGTGAACAAATATTGTAGACTTTGATGGTCGCTTTTAAGTGTAAAACTTCGCCCCACTAGATAATGTCTCTAGATCTTTAAAGCTAGTACTGCAACGGCTAACTCTAAATCATGGGTAGCATAGAGTTCTTCATGAGACTTCAACTTTCTTGAGACACACGTTGTTACTCCTCTATCCTGCATCAATACTGCACCCAACCCTTGTTTGGATTCATCAGTACATACCGTAAAATCTTTGTCCATATCAGGGATTCTTAAGATTGGTGCACTGGTCAGTAGTCTTTTGAGTTCAGAGAATGCTTTATTACATTCCTTAGTCCATTCATACTTAACACCTTTATGCTGAAGGGTTGTAATCGGCTTTGCAATTTTGGAGAATCCCTCCACAAATCTTCGGTAGTAACCGGCTAAACCCATGAATTTTCGTACTTCATGTGCATTTTTCAGTGTTGGCCATTCCATGATTGCTTTTACCTTCTTAGGGTCTACTAAAATCTCTTCACCTAATATGTTATGACCTAAGTAATGAATCTTTTCCTGAAAGAATGAACACTTGGATAATTTTCCATACAACTGATGTTTCTAAGGCAGGACAATACTATTCGTAAATGATCTTCATGCTCTTTCTTATTCTTGGAATAGATGAGAATATCATCTAAAAAGACTTGTACAAATTGATCGAGATATTCGCGGAAAACATTGTTCATAAGATTCATGAATACTGTTGGTGCATTTGTTAATCCAAATGGTACCACAGTAAATTCATAATGTCCAAAACGTGTCTAGAATGCAGTGTTAGAAATATCGCTTTCAGAAATCCTTAGCTGATGATAGTCTTATCGAAGATCAATTTTTGAAAAGATAGCAACTCCTTTCATTTGATCGAAAAGATCATCGATTTGAGGCATAGGATATCGATTCTTTACTGTAGCTCGATTCAAGTCTCGATAATCTATGCATAATTTTAAAGATCCATCTTTCTTCTTGACAAAAATTACAGGAGCACCCCAAGGTGATATACTAGGTCAAATATGTCCTATATCCAATAATTCCTTCAATTGAATTTTCAATTCTTGAAGTTCTGGAGCTATCATTCTATAAGGTGTTTTAGAGATTGGTTGAGTACCAGGTTTCAATTCAATAGTGAGATCTATCTCTCTTACAGGGGGTAATCCTAATAAATCCTTTGGAACTACATCCGGAAATTCGTCTAACACCAGATATTGTTCTAAGGATGGTCATTTTTCTTTACTTCTTGAATTACATATGCCTAACAACCTTTTCTTAAGCAACGCTTCATTTTCATTGCTGATATGTAGCGTAAAGATACTTTTCTCTTGATTCCTTGAATTTGGATCGTTTCTTCTTCATCATTTATACCTAGAATTATTTTCCCATAATAGTCTACCCAAGCTTGATGAGCTTCTAGCCAATCCATACCTATGACAAGATCATAAGTTCCTAAGGCTGTGACATAAACTTTCAGTTTAGTTGTACAGACCCCTAGGTCAATTTTGCATTGGTCCACACTTAAGTCTATGGATTGGAGTTCTCCTGAGGCCATTTCTACTTGTCTGAAATCATTTTGTCTGTGAGCTACCAACCCACATTTGTTTAATGCATATGACGAAATGAAACTATTTGTGGCACCAATATCAAATAAGATTTTGAGTTTTATACCATTAATAATACCTGACGATTCCACTACAGTGGATTGATGTGCTGCTTGGTCGTTGTTGACTAATGCATGAATTCTATGATTGCCTTGGTTGTTTGATATTGGTTCTTTTCTAGTCCTATGCAATATATTTGATGAAGTTTCTGGAAAATCACGTAGAAAATGCGGTCCTCCACATCCCCAACAATTAACTTGTGTTGGTCCTCTTGAATCGGGACGTGAATCTCTAGATAATGAGCTTCGTCCTCTCATGTTGCTTCCTCTCAAATTTCTTCCTCTATTAGCAGTTCCACAATATTTCCATGGGTTGGTGTTTGATGATTCAGTGACTATAGTATTAACTGCCATGGGAGCTCTTGTTCCTACATTTCTTGAGGTAAATCTATTACCATAAGGAGGCCTTAAGCTACCTCCCGTGAAGAAATTTTTGGGAGTCTTTCCTCGAAATCTTGATTGTAAAGGTTCTGCTAGCCCTACATCCTTTTTTATTCCTAGATGTTCTTCTGCATAACGACCACATTCTACCACCTCAGCTATTGATGATGCTTTCCACATGTTCACCAAGGCCCTGATGCAAGGATTTAACCCAAATATGAAGCATTCATCCTGACGTTCATTAGAATCTAAGTAGTGAATGTATTTTACAAGCTTCATAAAACTTATCTCATATTCTTCCACTGTTTTATTACCTTGAACTAATGTATGGAAGGCTCTGGATTGCTGTTGTTGAAAGTATGGAGGTAAATACTTTGCACGGAATCTTTCCTCGAACAATTCCCAAGGGACATTATCCGATGTAAGGTGCAGTTGTTTTTCCAGATTTCCCCACCAAATCAAGGTACTTTCCTTTAATTGAAATACAACAATTTTTGTTTTTGCAAAAGAAGAATATTCTCTTAATCTAAAACATCTATTCATTCCTTCTAACCATGCCTTTGCATGTTCACCTGCTTGACCACCTGAAAATTCTAGGAGTTTAATTTTTTGAAGCTCCCTAGATATACCTTCTTTTCAACTTTTATGCTCAAAATTCTTTGGTTCCGCTGAATTGGTTGCTAAGGGTTGAAGTTCTTCTTTGGTCTTTAGCCATAGTTGATCCTTTTAATGTTTCCAATAAGGCTTCCAATGAGTTCATTATCACGGTCAACTCCGGTGCTGGAGCGATTGGTGTTGATGATGGTCTCGGTGGAGACAATGATGTTGGTGGTAGCGATGGGGATGATGATGACAACGGTGGTGGCATTAATGACAGTGATGATGCCCGATCACGTCGTCGTCACTCATATGTCCTTACCATTGTAATGTTTCCTGTGTACATAATAAAATTTTGTAAAAAATTGAGGTAGACATTCGAAATTAACATATAGGTTTTTTTTTTTTTTTTGCAATTTCACATTCATAAACGGATATAGTTTTTGCTATTTTTATCTACTAGGCAGATCTTACTGGTATCGAGGTCAAGGAGGGTGGTCTTACGACCTCCTTGTCCTAATGCAGGGTATTCTATCATAATATGAAATAATGTAGAAAGTATGGTTATTAGTTCCTAAGGTAGATCATCCAAAATTAATTACTAAATAACATTCACAAAATTAAAATATTAAATGCCTTGTTACAATGAACATCATCAACATACCCATCACCCTCAAACTAACTCTTACCTTTAAAGTAGGACACACATAGTTATAATGTTGAATATGTTACTGAGATGTATACTATTGGGATATCAATTAGAACATATTTGCTGCAATTTCATAAAAGAAATTCAAAAATGTTTACCTAAAATTATGATAGGTTGGAAAGTTATGTATTTCTATAAAATAAAGCTCACAACTATTATAAAATTGCTACAAAAAATTTAAACATAAAGCTATTCTAAACTATTTAAAATAACATGTTTGTTATTCTTAATAATCATATAATATTATTATTTAAATATATATTTGCCCAACTTTTCCATAACAGGTGTTTAGCACATCAGATTGCAATTCTACCTTTCCATCCTTTTTTTTTAAATACATGCTCTGGTAGTTTCAAAGTTGTGTGCTGGAATTCTGAACAGATTCCAAAACGTTAACATGATGTTGACAAAGACGTTACATACTGAAGAGGAACGTCCACATCAATTCCGTTCGGAGAAAATCATGGTTGTGAGATAAACTATAAATAAACTATATTATTTCTATTTTATTATAAAAAAAATTTAATAGTTTTATTCATCTCTACTATAATAATAGACTAGAAAGTGTTTCTCAGCGTAAGTAATTAGTAAATACTCTGCACCATTATTGTTAGTAACTCTGAGCCTTGAGTTGAGTTAAATATATGACGGGAAATTTTTATTATTATTTGGATGCCTGATTTAATGAAAGAAATATTAAAAATCAATTTGAAAGAATATTTATTTTGGTACCAACAATATTGAACATCGATTGATTAGTTGTCAAGGAATGAGTAGCCAACAAATAATGGAACTATGTCTCGGACTTGGCATCTAAGTTGAGCTGACGTGGATTATAGCAGCCATCAGTGCATTCAAGGGCGGTGGTATTCATGTCGATTTTCATGCTGAAAGAGAAAGCGAGCCAGATAGTACCCAAGGCACTGTCCGCCGCTGTATACAAATTACCACCACCATATCCTACATCGTGGTTTTCTTGTGGATTCGAAGGTCGCATATCAATATTTGATTATTATAATTAAAATTTATATGACTTAATTTATAATTAATTTATATAATGTTTTTTGGTGTGGATTGAACACGACACCTCCAGCTTCCAGCGCTATGACTTACATACATACCCCGTAGGTTCAAACTGCTGATGCGTGTTGAGGCGTAGTGCCATGGGTCCATACGTCGGCTGGTACCGGAGAGTAGGTCACCGCTGGTCGAGATCGTCCGATGTGGTTTAACGGTTGAACGCTGCACTGTTGTATGGTTTTTCATGGGTTCGACCCACCGAAATACATACCAAAACTTTTAAAATATATAAGATTTAATTTATAGAATTACCATATAATTACATATGGCAACATTTAAGTTATACGATACAATTTGGAAAGCCGGTCAAATGGCAATTTTAATGGTGAACGAAAGGCGAGGAATATGGACGACAAGGGTTTATGGCGTCAGTGTAGCCCTGGTTCAATGGTAAGGCGCTGCATTATTACAAAGGAGGTTTGCGGGTTCCATCGGCTACAAATATATCAGCTAACGACGTTCTGTGAGCTCAATCTTGAGCACTTGTAGCTCTGGAACGGGCCATATACGAAGATCACAATCTCGGTATAGTTTTTCACATTTCAAGGTTGGTCCAGACAGGCGAAACCCCAGAAAATTTGACGAAATTGATAATATCACAAGGAAATCAATGCTCAAACCCTTTGGATTGGACAGAGGAGCCAGAAAACTTTAGAACCCTAAGTGCTATGGAGGGGATTACAGGCGATGGCAGATGGAGAAACGATTTCTCTCAGAGATTTCAATATTACTTGGACAAATCAACACCACATCCTGTTGGGAGGTGGCTTGGATCTCTTACTGTGGCGATTGTATATATTTTGCGGGTTTATTATGTGTAAATACCGATTTCCACGAACTAGTAAGGAAAAACTTACGTTTTATAAATCGAATACAGGCAGGGTAGGGCAGTGAGGGATTTACAAACAGTAATACCATTGTATATCATTATTTAAGTCAAAATTGGACAAACCTTGAAATTTGTCCTGTGATTATGTTTAGCTTCAAATTCGTGCCGACAGAGTTGAATTGAAGGGTTCTAAAAACAGAATTTTAGAAAAAAATGCCATCACACACCATTGCCATTCCCTCCGTCTGTAAGCATGAGGAGTCTAGTCATAGTCGAATTCTAGTGTGAACCTCAGAATTCAGTTCAATACTTTCACTGAGATGGTTGCTTCCGAGTCCATGGTTCTAGTTTTATTTAGAAAATGAAGACAAGGCAAACTATTTCTACAATTGTGAAGCTATGCCTACAAAATTCAAGAAAACGCAGGTGGGTGTAAGGCTTGTAAGGTCAAAGGGTTTTAGCCTCCCTCTGATACCAAATGGCAGAGCCATAAAGCAGATTCATGAGCCTGTAATTAATTTCCTAAAATTTTTGCAAAGTAACTAACAGAATTAATGAGGGTACTTACTTGTGCACTTACGGTTGATGATGCCTCCAGCTACTCTGCTTCCGTTACCAAAAGACCGAATCCACCTAGCCAAATTGAGCAGAATCTCGCTACTCAGTGCAGTAAGCTTCTTAGTTGAAGCAGATTGTTTCCCCATGCCTAGAAACCTCAGAACAATCTGCGCTCTTCCTATTGGTAACTTCATTTTATGATGTCCTTCCTCCTTAAGTTTCCCTTTTCTCCGTTCTTTTCCTTCCTCCCGGCTCCCCTCTAAAATTCTGCTCGGTGGTTTTTATCTAGTTTCTTGGCGGTGGCCGCTCTTCCACCAGCAGCCCACTGCTTAGTCTCCTGCTGACACCCTTCCATGTCACGTATCATATCCTCTATTTCTTTTATGGTCACGTATATATATATATCCTTTATGATTTAATAAATTGTATTTCTTTATGTTTTACTAAAGTACTTCTTTTAATATAAAGATTATAAGATTATACTAAGTACCCTTTTAATTAATTTATTTTATACATTTTTAATCATTTTATTAATTTATTAATATAATTTTTATTAATAATTTGAAACATATAATTTATATAGCCATCTTTTAGTATTTACCCATTAATCTTGATACATTAAGCAATATGAGTGTTGATGGGTGAGTAGAACTTCTATTCGAAGAAGTGTCATGATATTTAATACTTATAGTTAATTAAGTATATAAATACTAGTGCGGTGTATGCGACACATGCATATGTAGCTATCATATGCATGCATCATATGCCTGCTATTATTCTTGCGTTCTCTTTATTTATAGATAGGTCGTTACACATCCCTTGGAAGAGATACCATTGTTCATTGAGAGTGACTCATATATAATATGAGAGGAGTGGAGTTAGAACATTAATCAATCGAAGTTCAACAACTTGTCATCGCAAGAAAAGGAGACAACGAAGGAAGAAGAGAGTTGGGTCTCACAAAGGAGCTTGCTCTCTAAAGCAAGCTGCAGAAAGAAGTTGTGAAAGCTTGTGAAACAAATTATTGATGAGGGTGGTACATCGTGGGGTATTTGTGTATTGAGGTTGTGTGTAGGTCAAAGGGTCGTAACTTGGTTATTTGTTAGGTTTAATTGCAGGTGGCTAGTTGAGGGGTTGTAACTCTGTTATTATATATTTGTATTAGTGCAAGATTGTGGCAGCAAACTGTTTGAGGTTCGACCCAACTGAACTGAGTCTATTATAAATTGAAGTTTTGTGTATTGAAGTCTTATAGTCAAAGAGTAGTTGGGGAATTGTTTTGGGAGTTCCCCCTCTTGTTTATTGAAGTGTTATTTATGTACATGATTTGTGTTGTTTATGATTGAATGCAATTATTGTTGAACTTAAGTTAAGTTTTGAAGTGGCTATTGTAGTGAGATTTGATTGAACAATAATTTCGCAAGTATAAGATATCGGTATAGGCTACATGGGCTAGAAACATAGTACGAGCATTAGTTAACTCAAGTTGGTTTCACCATTGAGTAGAAAGCGCGTTGATGCTGCACACCTCAGGGGACTCAACTTGAGACACTTCTTCCTAGATGGTTTTAGTCAACATGCTTCTTGCTTATTGCTTTTTGCTTCTTGTTGCTTCCTTGGAACGTTGGTTTTGGTTGTTGCATCCTGTAAACTACAACTATGGGATTGCTTAATCATTTATCAAACACATCCTTACTCTAATTTTTTGCTCCTTATCTTAGCTAGTACCAACCTAGTGTCATAACCAATTTTCTTATTTTCTATATCTACTTTTTTCTATTGTTTCCATTCTTCTTTTCTCATTCCCTCAACATCTACATACTCATGTTAGATATTTTTGTCTTCGCTAGTATATCACTAAATCAATGTATTTCCAAATATGGTCTTCATTGATGCTTCACCAGTCTTTGTATCTCTTACACCTTAGGTAGCTACACGTTGGCATAGCTATCACCTAGTTTCAAAGCTATTTCATGAAATTTGCCACTTTGGAAGCGCTTTATTTCCATCTATTTTGTAATTGACAAGGTTGTTTGGATGATTATGAGGATACATTCTTACCTTGGAAAATCTCCTCTCTTGGACTTGTGAACACTTCTGGAGGAGTTGTTCACCTATTTAGCCCCTTTTCACTTTACACATGTGGACTTTTGAGCTTCTAGGGCCAAATTGGCTTGGTTGAGGGAATTTATTTCTACGAGGATAACCTTACCATGTTTTGGGGCCTATACACTACCTTTGGTGCTTCACTAGTCTTCGTATCTCTTGCACCCTAGGTAGCTACATGTGGGCATAGCTACCTAATAGCTTCGTAGCTATTTCATCAACTTTGCAACTTTATATGCCCTTTTTTTAATATGGAAATTTATGCCTTTTGTTTTTGATGGTGCTAAAGCAGTGTCAGTACCTCCCTTGTTTTGTCATCTTGATTTTGTTCACCTCATTTCCTTTCTAGGGGGTCGATGTCACCTTCTCTTCTCCTAAAGGTGAAACTCTAGCATGACCATTGTAGGATTATAACCTATTTTGGTAGAAATGTTACCATTCTCACATCTTTCGCATTCTTCAACAAACTGCAACGTCAAGACACATCTTTTCTTAAATATAAGTATCATATTTCTAACTATTCTTTATTGGGTTTCATGCATTTCAATTATGATTTCTTTTTAACGCCATTCCTAATTATTTTGTTAAGCATAGACCCCCTCTTATGGATTTAACACATTTTAGCCAAGGACTCTTTGGGATGAATCTACGATAATTCATTTGGTGTCACATTTTGTAAGGCAATTTCATAGGTGGTAGTCCACATATCCCAAGGCATTGGTCACATTATTCGAGGCACATTTGGGAAATGTTTGCATGCATGGACATCCTCCTTACATGTCAGGTGCTCAACTAGTGTCAATACCTCATTTTTTCGTCTTGATTTTGCTCCCCTACTCTCCTTGGTAATTAGCCCATGCCACCTTCTCTCCTAGAGGTTAAACTATAACATAGTCATTTCAAGATTGTAACTTCTTTTGGTATTGATATTACCATGTTCACATATTTCATATCCTTCAACACGCTCCAACATCAAGACATCTGTTTTGTTCAGTGAATTATAAGTATCCTAATTATAACTATCCTTCATTAGTATTTTGCATTTCATTTATGCTTCTTGCTTAACACAATTTTTATCTAGCCATTTCAACAATGAACCCCCTTTTATGTTTTCGACACATTTTGTCTTGGGAATCTTGGATATAGTTCTATGATTGTTCACGTGGCATCACATTTCATGGGGCAATTTCATATTTGACATGATATTACACATATCCAAAGGCATTGGTCACATCATTCAAGGCCCATTTGGGCAACTTTTTCATGTGTGCACATCCTCTTGTCATTCCAGATCGAATATCCTTGAACGCCTTCCAATTTCACCATCTTTCTAACTATTTTGCATTGAAATAGAGCTCCAAACCCTTTGGAGGACACATCTACTTGTTATTTGAGAACATGTGGCTTCATTATTTTTGACTTGGATAGGATCCTTTCATCATTTGTGGTGGTCACTTGCATGATTTTGAGGATATATTCTTACGTTCGAAAGCTCTCCTTGGACTTATGAGTTGTTTTGAAGGACATTTCAACCTGTTTGGCCCTTTTGACTTAACGTGTGTGGACCTCCCACATTTTGAGGCTAGACATTGGCTTTCTTGAGCTAAGTTATTTTTAGGAGTGTGACCTCACTTTGTTTTTAGGCGTATATCATGCCTTGTATAGGGACATTGAGCCTCTTGATTCTAAACAACTTCATACTTTTGGGAATGACCTGCTATCTTTGATGTTTTTTACACATTTGGCATACCTTGGATATTGTCTTAGTCTCCTTTACCTTGTGGATGTCAAGTCATTTTCTTGTAATTTTCCTAGGCTAGATATGGATGGATGCTTTAGGATAAATATGAGCTTTTGTAGGTTGCATTTGAGGTTGCTCAGATGGTTATGAGGATATATTATTACCTTGGAAATCCCTCTCTTGGAGTTATGACCACTTTTTTAGGAGATGTCCACCTATTTAGCCCCTTTTCACTTCACACACTTCTAGGGCCAGACATTGGCTTGGTTGAGGGTATTTATTCCTTAGAGAACAACCTTACCTTGTTTTGGGGCTTATACCATGCCTTTGGTGCTTACTAGTCTTCGTATCTTTTGCACTCTAGGTAGCTACATGTGGGGATAGCTACCTCTTAGGTTCATAGCTATTTCAATAACTTTTCCCCTTTATATGTCGTTTATTTTTAAATATAGAAATTTTTGCCTTTTATTTTTTATGGCGCTAAGATAATGTCAATGTGTCCCTTGTTTTCTCGTCTTGATTTTTTTCACCTTGTGTCCTAGCTAGAGAGACAGTCTCACCTTCTACCCTCCTAAAGGCATATCTCTAACATGACCATTGTAGGTTAATAAGCTATTTTGGTAATGATGTTACCATTCTCACATCTTTCGCATCCTTCAACAAGCTGAAACATAAAGACACGTCTTTTGTTAAATATAAGTATAATATTTCTAACTATTCTTCCTTGGTTTTTATGCATTTCACCTATGCTTTCTTCTTAACACCATTCCTATCTCTTTTGTTAAGCATGGACCCCCTCTTATGGATTCAACAGATTTTGGCCAAGGACTCTTTGGGATGACTCTATGATTGTCCATGTCGTATCACATTTTGTAAGGCAATTTCTTAGGTGGTAGTACACATATCCCAAGGCATTGGTCACATTATTAGAGGTACATTTGGCAACTTTTGCATGCATGTGCATCCTCCTTACATGCTAGGTGCTCAACTAGTGCTAATACCTCCCTTGTTTTTTTGTCTTGATTTTGTTCATCTCCTGTCCCATCTAAGTAGTCGATGTCACCTTCTTTCCTCGAGGTAAAAGTATAACATAATCATTGCTGCATTGTATCTTATTTCGGTATTGAGATTACTATGTTCACATGTTTCACATCCTTCAACAAGCTCTAAAATCAAGACATTTGTTTTGTTCAATGAATTATAACTAGCATTTGCACCAAACATTGCAAAGAAAACGTCGTAAGGCAATAGATAACATATAACACTATGTAAAGCAATCGATAACATATAACACTATGTAAAGCAATCGATAACATATAACACTAATTAATGCTTCTTTGCCCCACCACCTCCGAGCTAGCACCCGCTGTGCTGGCAACCAACACCCGTGCAATTTCAAACGATCTCTTGCGCCAAACATTCATTTTCTCCATTCGCACAACCGGAACAGGTCCTCTCGAGCTTTCATTTCTCCTGTTCACGGTGCTTGCTCACCTCGTAGGTCCGCTCGCAGTGCTGAATCCCGGCAAGCTGTGCCCTAGGCGTAAGGTAAATTATACTCTGTGAGCAATGACATCCACCATTTTGGTGAGCGCCCGGAAGGCCCATGCATACGTATCCCACCCCGTGCTACTATAAATTGTTTGCATTGGCAGCTCCCAGTGTCTGGCGAAACAGATACATTCAAGGTCTCCATTTGGGCGCAGGTTCGAGCGACGCTGAAGGTGTTTTCCCATTGCATCGTAATGAGTTACCAGATTTATAACGAACCACTTAGCCACTCAGACATCTTCAATAGTTTTTAGGACGTGGTTTAATGGTTAATAGTTAAGTAGGGAGGTCTAATCCCAAACAAAATTATATATATCTGAGAATTGCTCCAAACGCGGTCCAATCTCAAGCAAAATTATATATATCTGAAAACTGCTCCAAACACAATTTTTCTAGTTGAAAAAAATACAATAAACCACCCACCATTACAATTGCAAACTCAAGCTCCTGCATCTAGTGTGCTTGATTGTGTACTACCCACTTAGCCATGGAGGCCATGAAAATCAGATAATCCCAAACCACCGCCATTGCAAGCTTCCTACATCCACTGTGCCTGCCTGTGCACTTTGCCAGGTGCATAGTTTATTTGGGCTTTTCATTGGGGTGAGATTTTGAGTACAAATATATTCAATTCTGTGAGAGGAATTTGGTGCACATTAATTTTCACATGCTTGCTAGGAAGGATGACCACAGAAAAATGCAAGGGAACCAACCGGTGGAGCATTGATGTAAGTAGTAGGCTCATACTACCTAAAGTATGTTGCCACATTTGCTTTATCCTCCTTTTCAACTAAAAACATTTCCCAATGCTCCTTTGGTGTGGTGCCATTGCTTTCTGCAATAAATGAATTATCCCTGCCTATTTTAGCAACAAAAAATATAATTGCAAGCGAATCTCATTTTCGTGTCAGATCAACAACCTTTTTCTCGAACTTCTTGTTCCTACTTGCTGAAAGAAAACTGTGTTTTTTGTTATCAACCTTGAATATTTCTTTCATGTCTTCTCTTGCATTATTATGGCGATCTGGGCTCTATGTCAAATGAAGTGACCAGACTGTTATAAGATTAGGCTAGTAATGCAAGCAAGGCGATGACTGCATGTACATTTTGAATTGGTGCCTCAACAGGTGCTAGCATCTCTAACAATTTTTTGAAGTGATTGATGTTGTTGGCCACATCTTATGTTGTCATCTTTATTTGTGAAAACTTCCTCAGCTATATCTTAGGATGACAGCTTGATATTCATTAATGTTAAACAACTTGAATTTCAATTGATTGTTGTGTTTGGCTACATATTAGGAGCCTCCTCTTTATTTGGTGAAGTTCCCTCAGACAAATCTCACAGTTATAGCTCTATTTTCACAGACGTGTGCCCCATTTTGCTTTTGGTGCATTTTTCTTTTGGTGTTTTGGCACTGCTGATGTGAGTCATTTGATCATTAATGCTCAAAATGCTACAAGTAAGAGTCATGTGATTATTAGTTTCCCATTTGTTGATTCTAGCAGTTCATATGGTATGTTTGACTTCATCTTCTTCGAGAATGCTAAATGATCTTGTTCAATAATGGAATTCCCATTTGCAGCTTCCAGATGAAATCCCATGCTATTAAATTTTACAACCAGATCTGTTTTAGACAAAGAAGAAAGTCAAGTTAGCTACAGCCATGGTTCTGGTGTACTTTGAGACTTCTAATTTGCATGGGTGTTTGTTATATTGCTTGTTATTTTTCAAATAGGTAACCAATCTGAAAATTAAAGTCTGGCCTTCCTTATGAATAGACCATTAGCTTTGGTATCAAATATTGGAAAAAATTCCAATGATCAAAGAGAGATATTGAGCTTGTGTTCGCAACACTAGAGTGCTCAACAATTGGAATCAAATTTATTGATTAAGGCATGAATGTAGAACAAATAAAAGACATACCATCCACTGAAATATTTTAATTTTAGCAGAAAGAATGATGTATTCACAGTGGACAAATATTAGAGAGTAAAATATATGATAGAGAATTGCATTGCTTTGGAAATAAAATGCATGAGTCAACCTTACATTATCTGGAATTCCCCCACACTTACAGAGTGTGACTACAATTTATCTATTCAAGTTGTTGCCTGAATATCATGTTGTCTTCTCTGTTGCATTCTCCTTTGTCTGTCTTTTTTTGTGACAATTTTTGTTGCCTCATTATATTTTTTTTTATTATTTAATTAAATGTATTCAATACTTCTCTATAGATAAAGGCTAAAACGATTTTTTCTTCCTAAAGGGCTATTCATAAAGCAAGGGTCA
>APFE031003390.1:43248-65786 GCA_000404065.3 Pinus taeda | reverse complement strand
AGTTTGACTTCTATTAATCCTCCAGACAAAACACCTTCGATTCTATTTATGAGCTTCCAGTGGTGGTTGGCAGTTTGACTTCTATATGATCATTCACCAACAAATGTGAATCAGTGATTCAAACTTTGATTCCATGTTGACCCATTTCAATTCCCAAATAAAAATGTATTACAAATCCTGGCAGCCCAAATTAACTTAGGCATTGTTTACGAAGGTACCATGCAGTGATTCTGAATCCAATCTCCACTTCAATGACTTATTCCTTTGTGAGGTCCCAACATGAATCCTAGACTGTTCTCTTTTTCCAAGGTAATGGTTATCAGAGTCTAGTGACTATCAGTAATACAAAGTGTTGGAGTTGATATTATTCCCTTGAGAGGTCCTGGCATGAATCCTGGACCATTTATCTTCCTCCATGGTAATGATTATCAGACATCTGAATTGTCAACCAAACAGTAAAGTTTACAAATCACAATTGTTGACAGAATGTAATCCAATTCAAAATGTGATGCAAGCCCTGGAAGTGTTTTACAAAACCCAAATTCTATACAGGGTATGATCTCTATAACTAAGTCCTAATCACAACATAAATTCTCAGCTCAGTTAAGATCAATGAAGAATCTATCAATATCTTAACTGGAAACAAATTTTGTTTTTGGTTGTGAGGATTGCCCGTGAACCAGTGAGACTCCTGTATCATTTTGCACACCATAAAAAACGTGTTTACATTGATTCTGCTGTCAGAGGACAACATCTCATGCGTGGCAGATCATTCTCAAGACTCGTATTGGTACTACAGCTAGCAAGAAGGGTTGTTTTGCGAAGGCATGAAGTGCAGTGCATAATCCCTATATATAAAATGACCCTATATATGAGCCTTCTCTGTTTACACTACAGACAAATTTACTTTGACATAGAGGCCTAAGGAATCAGGATCTACAAAACTGAATTGTGTTAACATTGCACAAAGGTTTAAAGGCCTTTTTCCTTCAAAAATAAGATTAAGGAACAATCCCTAACTCTGTTAACATTGTACACAGGTTTGAAAATCATTTTAATTAAGTGCAATTTAATTATTTTGTGTTTTGGATTTTTTTATTTGGGGTTATAATTTTCGGTAAGATTATGATTTTGTATTATTTAAAATATTTTTTTGAATAGATAAATAGATTAGTACTATGAAAATCCTCTGCTAACTTCAACACATTTCTGGATTATGTAGATTTTACAACTCAAATTGTGATTTAACTCTTTCTTATTTAAATTTCAAACGAATTAAACAAAAAAAATATTAACAAAAAAAAACACCAAAACACAAAAGATTTGATGGATTAAAACTAACCCTTTACCAATGGAATATTATAAAAGCACTACAGAACTATGCTTTCAATGTTTAATCCAATGAAAACTACAGCTTACTCCCGACCCACAAGATATTTAAACATTTCTATGAAACAAAATTATCAGAAATTGGCAATAGTAAATGGTTTAATCAAACAGTCAGAAATATGGCAATGAATCAAAATCAATGAAAACTACAACTACTCCCGAGCCACAAGATTAAATATTTCTATGAAACAAAGATATCAGAAATTAGAAATTCTCCCTATTTCACAGATAGTATTCAATATTATCTGTGAGATTGAATACCATTTCTGATCACATAGAGACATTTTGTAAAACATACCACGAAGGTTGAACACTATTTCTGATCACACAGAGACATCTTGTAAAACATACAACAAAGGCAACAACCAGTCTGATATAAATTCCGCAACCTCTTTCATAAAATTCAAAGCTACATAATTCCAAAAACTGCTAAACTCCTAAACACACTCTCTCTATAGGACATAACTCAAAAATGTATATAAAGATTATTGGGTCATTGAAAAAACGCAGGGGTGGCGAGGTCACCTCTGCATTGAAAGATGGCCGCATGTACTTCGTAACCCCTGAGGAGAAGGCCTTTTGCGATCCAGAGGCCGACATAGGTCGAAGCATCCACAACGCACAGAGTCTTGGGCTTGTAAACATTATACTAGATTTTTCTGAGTAGACTGACTAATGAGTTCATTATTGCCTGAAAATTGTCTGAAAGTAACGTAGACACATGAGAGATGTATATTCCAATTCGCATATGGCCATATTAGATACTAATTACATATTGGAACAGATGTGTTAGAACAACTTAGTTGCCCTGCCTAATCTTGTGATGTAATCATCCTAGAACCCTTGACTGATCTTAAATGGAAATGACTAAGAGTGTGATCAGATCATTCCTTGTAATAGTTGAACAGATGAAAAGAACATTTGGGAAAAAATTTCTGCAGAGCAAGTTTAATGGTATCACCTTGCTGAACAACAACTCCTTCCTTCTCCACAAGGACCGCGTAAACAATATCTTCATAGTTTCCTCCATCCTGACAAAGAAATGCAATAATACCAGCTTGCAAGGGAAAAAGGCTAGGGTTGAATGCTGCAGACTCAATATAAAATCCTGTACAAATGTCCCCTTTTGTTGTCATCAGAGCAATTCCAGAAGGACACTTACTATATGGAGCATGTGACAAGTTTGCAGCTTTAAGAGCTGCTACCTTGAGTTGATGCAAATCTTCAGAGCCTGAAGGGTTGTGGATATCTTCCTCCTTTACATCTACATCACCGTTACATAAGTTCAACGCATCTTCCTTCACATCTCCATCATTACACTTAAGATTCAATTCAGGAGAATTCATAGGCCGGAATGCCAAGCCATTAAAGTGAGTTTGAAAAACTGGTGGCGTGCTTTCCTCCAAATCATCTGGACCAAATCGGTGGGGAAGGAAATACAATAGAGACCGGGTGTCGGCATGCTCATTAGCAATCAATATGTTAATCTCAGGCACACCCCAAACTTCTTGCAGAAATTGCCTGCAATGCCCACATGGGGCCGCTGAGACTGCAATGAATCTAAGTTGGGCCTCCCCGTGTTACGCTGCATTGGCTACCAGAAACTGCTCGGCATGAACAAAATGATTTAGAGGAAGACCTTCAAATTCCAAATTTACTCCCTTGAAGATGCGTCCACTCGCTCCAAGGCCGACAGCTCCGCCCGTGTCTCTTGCCCTTGCCATTGATCTAACGCTTGAAATTTGTTTAATCGTCTAACATCTAATCGTGTGGTGCACAAAATGACAAGTAGGCAATGAGGGAAGTTGATTTCAGAGGGAAACGCCTTACGGCGTAACAACACATCTTCCTTCACATCTCCATCATTACACTTAAGATTCAATTCAGGAGGATTCATAGACCGGAATGCCAAGCCATTAAAGTGAGTTTGAAAAACTGGTGGCGTGCTTTCCTCCAAATCATCTGGACCAAATCGGTGGGGAAGGAAATACAATAGAGACCGGGTCTCGGCATGCTCATCAGCAATCAATATGTTAATCTTAGGCACACCCCAAACTTCTTGCAGAAATTGCCTGCAATGCCCACATGGGGCCGCTGAGACTGCAATGAATCTACGCTGGGCCTCCCCGTGTTACGCTGCATTGGCTACCCGAAACTGCTCGGCATGAACTGAACGATTGAGAGGAAGACCTTCAAATACTAAATTTACTCCCTTGAAGATGCGTCCGCTCGCTCCAAGGCCTTCAGCTCCGCCCGTGTCTCTTCCCCTTACCATTGATCTAACGCTTGAAATTTGTTTAATCGTCTAACATCTAATCGTGTGGTGCAAAAAATCACAAGTAGGCAATGAGGGAAGTTGATTTCAGAGGAAAACGCCTTAAGGCGTAATTATTTTATAATTAAAAGAATTTCCAGTACAAGATTTAAGATTTTCTCAAAAATAATAAAAAAAAGGTATGTTACGAAATTGACCAATTTATAATTAAAAGAATTTCTCATACAAGATTTAAGATTTTCTCAAAAATACAAAAAAATGTTACGAAATTGACCGACCATATTAATAAAAATGCTATAATATATATGAAAATTTGTTCGCAATTTGGGGCTGTGATGAGAGTGTCGGTGGCTACCGATTCCTCTACCTTACCCAGCACTCCATGTGTCCATATTGGCAAAACCCTCATCCATATCGATAGTCTAATGGCAACCCACTTTGAACACTTTTCTGCCCAACGCCGTTATTCTTAAAATATCGTGTAAACGACACATTGAATTTAAACGACCACACCACTATTGTAGCGACGTAGCGACGAGGATAGGGTTGTAATTGAACGGTCTGTGTCGAATTCGACACCTGGTCACATGGAGCGCGAAGAGGACGGCAAAGCCGAGAGTTGAGTTGGCCATATCAGTAGGGTTTTGAAGGGTTATGGCCCTCGAAGGCAGTCTTGTGAACCGCGCGAAGACCAGAGTGATTTTGACGACATACCGGATGAAGATGTCTTCACATTTCAGTCAAACCCACCCAATCATTTTCACAAACGCCAGGTGTGCATTCGGCCCTCATCAGCTTTAATACAAGCTAGGTAGCAAAGCCATTATTATCTTTCTCCTTAAAAGGAGACATCAATGTATTATTAGTCCCTGCCCTCCGGGCTGGCAGGGACTATAGTAATCAGTTTTTGTCGGTGGCTATTAGTCTGACACGAAAACCAAGAATTTATTTGAACTTAGACCAAAGTTTCTTCGCATGCCATACAATATTTTATATTTTCTTTACCTTTTAACCAATCAGAGGCATTTCATCTTATTTGGCCTCCAAACGAGGTATGGAGGCTCAAAAGTTAGGAAAAAACTAGGAAACAATGGGCTAATTAAAGCAATTCGAACGGTTGATCAAGTAATGCTATGTTACCATTAGCATTAATCCGTAAACATTTAATGTTAAGAAAATGTATGGCTTATGGGGTATTTTGTTTGATGGTTCGCAGCTGTTGGCAGTTGTTCTTCATGAAGTGCTGTACGTGTCTTCATGAAGTGTTGTACGTGTCTGCAGGTGCTGGCTCCTATGGGCGTCCTCCATTCCTTCTTATATCACCACACCGCAACTTCATTTCTTGTCTTGGCGGCGAATGCACAGGAGATCGGCCTCCCCACAGCATCGACTCAGTTTTCCTCTTCTTGGCGGCGAATGCACAGGAGATCGGCGTCCAGGTAAATGAGCTTGCTGTATAGTTCAAACTGCATGATTCTGAATTCATTTGTGACCGTCTTTCCTTCATCTCTGTAAATAGCAATGGTAGTCTATCAATTCAATGATCTATTGCAAATCAATGATCTATTGCAAAAAAACAGTTTTACCTTACGACAATGGCAGTCTCTCAATTCAGTGATCTATACCCACCCTTGTGTTACAGTGGGCGGAAGAGATTTCTGTGGGCTGAGGATTCAGCCGTGCGACTGTGTTCGCTTCTAGTTATTAATGAAAGTCTCCGGACTGAAATTTTTGCGCAGCTGTACATCGCAATAATTTTAGCGTTCTTTATGAATAGTGAAACATTAGATTTTTAATTGAACCAAATATGTACGACCATTTTATTATTTCAACAATAAAAATAACGAGCCATTTTAATACAGATAGACTTAGTATTTGCCGTAATAATGCCTAATGCTATTTCTGGATTCAAGGTTCAAGATAGTTAATTATATGTCCTAAGTTTCTGGTTGACATTCTACCTATGTTTAGGTACCAATGAAACAAAATCATTTAGAAAAGAGTCAGTATATAGAATTATAAAGGTGCTAAGAGTGAGAAATCTTAAGATTTTTAGGTTAGAAAAGAACATTTAAAATATAATGAACTTGGCGTTAATTAGTAAAATATATCGCTAAATCTCTGTTGCAGAAGATGTACTTACTGTAGTCGCTGCTAAGGTGCGACTGTCATATGCTTCAAATATCTGTAAATCGTCCACAAAAATCGCGCCTATGCCTCCAGCGTCCTGGACTGTGTTCTCTCCCTCCTAAAATCATCTGCTGCGACGGTATTCTCTGCAATAATCTCACACATTAGATTAAATATTTGGCCATATAAACTTATTGTGGAAAATTATATGCAAAATTCATGCGCCTACATAGTCTATTTGGTTTTTGCCCTTACAGTGATCGCATTGTTAATTAATTACCTGCAAGTCATGAAAGCAGTTCCATACGGCTCCATTGTCAGCTAAAAACCTGAAATCTTTCAATCGTTCCAGCTGTTCAACACCACCAGTATTTTGCAGCTTCCAACATTTATCGGCCGTAAACCGCTCCAGGGCACTCAGACGCGCCAGACTTGGAAGCTCTTCCAGCTCGCAGCACCCACTTATCGCCAGCTCTTTAAGCTTTGCCAGATCTCCTCCCATTGAGATGGATATAATATCCACTCCATCTTTAACTGCATCGTCTGGCAATCGTTCTTACATGCTACTTGACACCTGCAATGCAGAAAACACCTGCCATTCATGTAAGGAACCCACCTATGTTCAAATGGTCAGGTAGGGACCCACGAGGGTTTACATATAAATCTTCTAATGTATAATTTGTGGACATTAATCTAGAGTCAGATTTTTCATTGTTAAAATAATTCAACTTCAAATTTAAACCCTAAATATAATAAGCGAAGTTCAAAAGCCATAAAATCGATATATTAATTTTTACATAGGTTAGGTTTATAAAATGTCTCGTTAATTATTGTATTTAGTGGAAGTGTCTTTACCAAATGTGATCCGAATGTAACTGAAGGCGCCTCCTGCAACAGGCATCTCTACTGCAAATTCTGTGTAGCAAAACGCCGAGAGCAGTGCAGAGACACCAGCTACGACATATGACAAGACAACTGCAGGGCCTGAGTTTTCACGGGCTACAACTTATTGTGGAAAATCAGATGCAAAATTCATGCGCCTACATAGTCTATTTGGTTTTTGCCCTTACAGTGATCGCATTGTTAATTAATTACCTGCAAGTCATGAAAGCAGTTCCATACGGCTCCATTGTCAGCTAAAAACCTGAAATCTTTCAATCGTTCCAGCTGTTCAACACCACCAGTATTTTGCAGCTTCCAACATTTATCGGCCGTAAACCGCTCCAGGGCACTCAGACGCGCCAGACTTGGAAGCTCTTCCAGCTCGCAGCACCCACTTATCGCCAGCTCTTTAAGCTTTGCCAGATCTCCTCCCATTGAGATGGATATAATATCCACTCCATCTTTAACTGCATCGTCTGGCAATCGTTCTTACATGCTACTTGACACCTGCAATGCAGAAAACACCTACCATTCATGTAAGGAACCCACCTATGTTCAAATGGTCAGGTAGGGACCCACGAGGGTGGACTAAATAATTGGTTGGGAACACTAATCAAAATGACCATAAAATGTCTCGTCCTGATTGGGGTTATTTGACTATTCCTCGTCCCCTTTACTAATTATGTCAAATAATGATAGAATTCGCACCTTCAAATTTAATCGAATAATTATAAAATCTTAATGCGTTCTATGGAATAAAATCTTCAGTTCTTCAACTAAAGCCATAATTCAGGCCAAAGTTTGTCACAAGGTCAATATGCCATATTGACTTAAAACTTGTGGCTATTAACATCCCAAGCAATTTTTGGACGCAATGGCGTTTTTTTCTATAAACATTCCATGAATAAAAATCAATTAGGTCGATATTTTTTTGAATTGGTATACAGTAGCGACTCGAAATAGTTATCGTGTCAATGATTTACATATAAATCTTCTAATGTATAATTTGTGGACATTAATCTAGAGTCAGATTTTTCATTGTTAAAATAATTCAACTTCAAATTTAAACCCTAAATATAATAAGCGAAGTTCAAAAGCCATAAAATCGATATATTAATTTTTACATAGGTTAGGTTTATAAAATGTCTCGTTAATTATTGTATTTAGTGGAAGTGTCTTTACCAAATGTGATCCGAATGTAACTGAAGGCGCCTCCTGCAACAGGCATCTCTACTGCAAATTCTGTGTAGCAAAACGCCGAGAGCAGTGCAGAGACACCAGCTACGACATATGACAAGACAACTGCAGGGCCTGAGTTTTCACGGGCTACAAGACCAGTAGTCACAAACACTCCCGCTCCCAGCATCCCTCCGAGTCCCATGGCCAACAAGTCATACCACTCCAGTTTTCTCTGCATATATGCGCCTGAAGGCTGTCTGATATGTGACATCTCCTTAGCAGGAGTGCAAGTTGCTCCCATCCTTTTCTTCAACCTCTCGGGAGTCTGTTTCTTTCGCAACATAATTATTCTAAGACAATTGATTCATGCAAGACACTAGAAACTCGCTTCCAATCTCTTAAACCTGCCTCGTCTCATTTCTTAAATATTCCAAGAACAAAAAAAGGATTTCATCAGTACGCTCCACGAAATCCAGTTTATCTTAAACAAAACAATTAATAATGCAACGAGATAATGTAAAAAATAATTCGTATATTATCTTTGGAAAGTTACAGTTTTCATGATACAACAGCAGCATAGCTCTTGGCACTATATCCAGGAAGCTATAAGAGAAAACAGCTGATACAAAACCACAGAAAGAAAAATGTCCTTACAAGCCTGTCTGTGGAACACTCATTAATCTTTGTATCTAAAATGATTGCTCTATAGGGCTTCTCAAAACATATACACTTTTGGCTGCAAGTGACACTTTCCCTGCGAAAAAACAGCAAGCCCAAATATCACAAGTAGCAAAACATTGCTGAAGCCTAATTACTGATTTGATTCGGTGTACAACTGTGAGCCGATACAGGCACTCGTTACCCTCCAATCTAAACAACAAATACAGTGCTCTTGCTAGCCACAAGATCTTATTACGAGCCTACACATTCAATACTTGATTTTACATGCCAATCAAACGGCAATAAAAGGAAAAAATAATCTACAGTCTACAAAATGTGGCACACTGATGAGAACGTTGGGTGCCAGAGCTGTATTCTATAAAACCACGAGTCTCCAAAATGACATGTATACAGGTTACTTTTTCAAATTGTTACGTGAAAGAATTCGCTTGCCAAAAGGACTAATGCGCAAAGTTGGTAAATGTGGCCGAATTGCATCAACCAATGTAGAATGAAGAGAACCCTGCAAGCAGCCTCTTATGTCACTAGTCATGGCTATGCCCACAGTCAGTCTTTCCACTCAAAATGACAGGCCCTATGAGCAACTACAACAGCTGATTAGATAGAGTAAAGGATAGTCAAGCTTCGCAGTAGCAGCAAAATATCAAGTGTGAGCTCAGGCTGAACTAGACAAACAACGAATTAGAACTAAGAGAAGATTGAACTACTCATATTGCAACTAGAATTGGGAAGAGTCAGACTTACCTGGAGATGCATAGCTTCCTGACCCAGCCTTCATCAATCAGAAAACAGTCAATCAGAATACATATTAATTTTCACTGCAGAGATACAAAGCTTACTGTTCTTGTCCTCGTAAACCAAAATCACAATGGGTTCGCTCATGCTTTTACGGGCAGATAGGCTGCGGGCTGCGGCAGGGACTAGCTGCCCCGCAGCCCATCTTGTTAAAAAATGAAACCACCATCCTGAAAGTTTAACTTCATTTCCGGTTTGATTTTGATTTTGAAATTGAGCTGGTGTAGCCAAAACGTCAGGCGTAATTCTATGCTCAAAATATGTGATTAATCTTCGTGTTTAAACTTGGGCGATAAATGTTTCCTCGGCTCCAAAAATAGTTGCCATTAAATAGGGCAAAGAGAATAAATTGACAATATTAAACCAAAAAAAGGTACAAATATCCACTAAACTTAAAATTCGATCCAAAAATATGTCAAATTAAAGTCATGAAACCTGGTGGGATAGAAATGATCTAAAACGCACCTTCTCTCCTGATGCCAATCCGGCTGCTGTGCTGGAAACCTGGGATTATAATTCTTGTCGAAAACTGCCATGTTTTTTTCAGTTTCAGAGTAGCCCAACCAGGTTGGGTGGCTAGAATTGATCCATTCTTCAACAAATTCGAGAGACCGGGTGTCGGCATGCTCATCAGCAATCAATATGTTAATCTCAGGCACACCCCAAACTTCTTGCAGAAATTGCCTGCAATGCCCACATGGGGCCGCTGAGACTGCAATGAATTCGATCCAAAAACATGGGGCCGCTGAGACTGCAATGAATTCGATCCAAAAATATGTCAAATTAAAGTCATGAAACCTGGTGGGATAGAAATGATCTAAAACGTACCTTCTCTCCTGATGCCAATCCGGCTGAGCTGTGCTGGAAACCTGGGATTATAATTCTTGTCGAAAACTGCCATGTTTTTTTCAGTTTCAGAGTAGCCCAATCTAGTTGGGTTGCTAGAATTGATCCATTCTTCAACAAATTCGAGAGACCGGGTGTCGGCATGCTCATCAGCAATCAATATGTTAATCGTGCACCCCAAACTTCTTGCAGAAATTGCCTGCAATGCCCGCATGGGGCCGCTGAGACTGCAATGAATTCGATCCAAAAATATGTCAAATTAAAGTCATGAAACCTGGTGGGATAGAAATGATCTAAACGCACCTTCTCTCCTGATGCCAATCCGGCTGAGCTGTGCTGGAAACCTGGGATTATAATTCACCTTCTCTCCTGATGCCAATCCGGCTGAGCTGTGCTGGAAACCTGGGATTATAATTCTTGTCGAAAACTGCCATGTTTTTTTCAGTTTCAGAGTAGCCCAAGCAGGTTGGGTTGCTAGAATTGATCCATTCTTCACAAATTCGAGAGACCGGGTGCCGGCATGCTCATCAGCGATCAATATGTTAATCTCAGGCACACCCCAAACTTCTTGTGTAGAAATTGCCTGCAATGCCCACATGGGGCCGCTGAGACTGCAATGAATTCTATCCAAAAATATGTCAAATTAAAGTCATGAAACCTGGTGGGATAGAAATGATCTAAAACGCACCTTCTCTCCTGATGCCAATACCGCTGAGTTGTGCTGGAAACTTGGGATTATAATTCTTGTCGAAAACTGCCATGTTTTTTTCAGTTTCAGAGTAGCCCAAGCAGGTTGGGTTGCTAGAATTGATCCATTCTTCAACAAATTCGAGAGACCGGGTGTCGGCATGCGTCCGCTCGCTCCAAGGCCGACAGCTCCGCCGTGTCTCTTTCCTTGCCAGTCCGCTCGCTCCAAGGCCGACAGCTCTGCCGTGTCTCTTCCCTTGCCAGTCCGCTCGCTCCAAGGCCGACAGCTCCCCCGTGTCTCTTCCCTTGCCATAGATCTAACGGTTGAAATTTGTTTAATCGTCGTCTAACATCTAATCGTGTGGTGCACAAAATGACAGAGAGGCAATGAGGAAAGTTGATTTCATAGGGAAACGCCGTAATTATAACTATTCTTCCTTGGATTTTTACATTTCATTTATGCTTCTTGCTTAACACTAATCTTATCTAGCTTGTTCAACATGGGATTCCTCTTGACATGTCAAGTGCTCAAGTAGGTCAATACCTCCCTTGTTTTTTCCTCTTGATTTTGTTCACCTCGTGTCCTTGTTAAGTAGTTGGTATCACCTTCTCTCCTAGATGCAAAACTATTACATGATCATTGCAGGATTGTAACTTATTTTGATATTGAGATTATCATGTTCACATCTTTTACATCCTTCAACGAGCTACAACATCAAGAATTCTCTTTTTTTTTTTTTAATCAGTGAATTATAGGTATCGTAATTGTAACTGTTCTTCCTTGGTTTTTGCATTTCATTTATGCTTCTTTCTTAACAATATTCTTATCTAGCTTGTAAAGCATGGCCCCATTTTATATATTGGGACAATGGGAGATGATTCCATGATTTTTCATGTGGCGTCACATTTCATGGGGCAATTTCATAGTTGACATGGTAGTACACGTAGGCCATGACATTCGTCACATCAATCAAGGCCCATTTAGTTAAATTTTGCATGCTTGGGCATCCTATTGACATTACATGTTGAATATCCTTGAACACCATCCTATTTCATGATCTTTATAGCTATTCTGCATTGGAATTGAGCTCCAAACCCTTTGCGGACACATCTACTTGCTATTTGCGAACACGTGGCTTCATAATTTTTGACTCAGAGAGGGTCATTTAATAATTTTTGGAGGTCACTTTAATGATTTTAGGATATATTCTTACTTTCGAAACCTCTCCTTGAACTTATGAGCTATTTTGGAGGACCTTTCAAACTATTTGAACTTTTTCACTAGATGCGTGTGGACCTCCCACCATCAAGCCCTCGGGCTTAGGCACTCGAACATGCTCGAGTTAGGCCAAGTCAAGTTTGGTGGGACAACTTGGACGACACGGAGAGTGTGCCCGAGATGAGTTCTGTAGAACGACTTTGGTGAGACAGGCACACGAAGAGTGCAACCCAATATGAGTTCGATGGAACAATTGGAACAACTTGGCGACTTAGCACAACAAGGGTACCGATCCAAGGCATGCTCAATCGAAGATAAGCCGCAGCCAGCCAAATACATGGTGTGCCCAACCAGGATGCACTTATTCGATTTGCGTAGGCACACGATTGAGGATCAACGTGAAGAGAAGGACTATATGACAAAGAACTATGGAGAGTTTACACCACGTATGGGTGTATTCTTCTCGTAGACAGGGAGAGATGGCCGTGTGATGTGGAAAGGGAAGTCGTATGACTTCTCCACACCACCATCTCTTTGAAGCTCCTTAAGGAGTTGGGCTTATTGTCACTTTCTCAAGATGATGAGACCCCTCGAAGCTTGATATGACATTGAATGTCGCCTCGTGATGAGCAGAATTGGAGGAAAGATTGTATGACAAGGAAGGGGTGACAATGGTTGCACTTGTTTGGGTGCATGTGTTCTTTTGGAGTTGAAGTTACGGTCTGATTAGCTACTTGATTAGTCGATTGCACAGGGGGATCCAACACATGTCATTCTTACAGTTTGCGATACATGCATAGACATGGGATATATGTCAGAGATGAGATTCTTCTATATTGATGAAGATAGTTGATGTAAAAGTTGTTCCTGATGAGGACAATCTTTAGTATTTGGTTAAGTTTGTTGAGGGGTGCGTTGTCGAGGAATATAACCATTTTGAAGTGCGAGAGGATGTCAAACCCTTGGGCTAGGCAGTGGAGCATGTCTAAGTTAGGTTGAGTCGAGTTTTGTGGAACTAATTGGTTGGCATGAAGAGCACACCCGAGACAAGTTCGATGGAAAGACCTTGGTGAGACAAGCGCATGCAGAATGCACCAGAGATGAGTTTAGTGAAATGATTGGAACAAATTGGAGAGTTGGCATGATGAGGATACCTAGGCGATGTGCACTTGATTGAAGACAAGGCGCGACCAACGAAGATGCGCTAGACTGACGACAAAGCGTGCCTGACTGAGACGCGCTCGCCCAAGTTGTGAAGGTGCACGACCGAGGATGAGATGCGAAGTGATCGAAGGTGAACTGAAGGAAAGTTTGTATGTGACAAATGATGTGACATTATTTGGATTTTATGGTTGGCTCTAACGAAGGAAGGTCGACTCAAACGCCCAACCGACACCCCCCTTGGAAGAGACACGACTCCTCATGGAGGGTGACTCATATATATAAGATGAGGGGAGAGGAGTTATAACATCAATCAACTGAAGATCAACAACCTGTCATTGCAAGAAAAGGAGACAATGAAGGAAGAAGAGTGTTGGGTCTCACAAAGGAGCTTGCTCTCTAAAGCAAGCTACGAAAAGAAGTTTTGCAAGCTTGTGGAATGAAGTATTGCTAAGGGTGGTACGTCGTGGGGTATTTGTATATTGAGGTTGTGTGTTGGTCGAAGGGTTGCAACTTGGTATTGAAGTTTTATAGTCAAAGAGAAGTTGGGAAATTGTTTTGGGTGCTCCCCCTCTTGTGTATTGAAGTATTATTTCTTTACATGATTTGTGTTGTTTATGAATGAATATGATTATTGCTAAACTTAAATAAATTGAAGTAAACTGCCTCATAATGGAGGAAGTGGGCCTAGTCTCATGAAGGAGCTCACTCTCTAAAGCAAGCCACAGAATGAAGTCGTTCGAGTTTGTGGAAAGAAGTATTGCTACGGGTTGTACGCTGTGGGGTATTTCTGTATTGAGGTTGTGTGCAGATCAAGGGGCCACAACTTGGTTATTTATTGGGTTTCGTTGTGGGTTGCTAAATAAAGGGATGTAACTTGGTTATTTCATATTTGTATTAGTGAAGGGTTGTGGCAGTGAACTCTTTGGAGTTCGGCCCAACTGAACCAAAGTCCATTTCAAACCGAAGTTTTATGTATTGAAGTTTTATAATCGAAGAGCAATTGGGAAATCATTTTGGGAGTTCCCCCTGCCATTTATTTAATGCTATTTTTGTACATGGTTTGTGTATTTTATGAACGTACATGATTATTGTTGAAGTTATGTTAATTAGCATAAACTATTATTGGAGTTAAGTTTTGAAGTGGCTATTCTACTGAGAAACTACACTGGTGCCAACCACCTCAGGGGACTTGAGAAGCTCATACTCGGAGGTGTGCCAAGGGGGCATGATAGTTGGTATCAAAGCTTGTTGAGATCTATTTGAAAGTTGAACAAAGTGCCAGAAGGGAGATTTCCATGAGAATGGTGCTCACTGGAGCCGAATATTTGAAGCACGAGGTCAGTGAATGGAGGCCTTAGAAGAGAAATTAGAATGATTGGAAGAAGCATTAAGAGCATATCAGAAAAGCGTTGACCTCGATGATGTTGTTGTTGATGTTGATGAGAGACATGATGCGTATGAAATATTGGGTAGGTTGGAAGAATTGGTGGGAAACCTCTCTACTACTGTGACAAATTAGTTAGTAGTTTTGGAGAAGGTTGTCGGGAAGGGTTTGTTAAAAAAATTTGTCCATGTGAAAGTTAGGGAATTCGAATCATACAATGGTGCGAGAAACAAAAAGATATTAGGCAACTTTTTTTGGGATATGGAGCAGTACTTGGACTAATTGTGGTTGACTTCAGAGTGGGGATAAAGAAGAATTGTTGTATCATTCTTAACAAAGTATGTGAAGATGTGGTGGAGAAGGTGAGCAAAATAGATTGCTTTGTGTAACATTACAAAGGACATCATCGCATGGGATAAAGATCAAGGATGCCTTGATAGCTATTTTTGGAGCACAAGATGAGACTTGCGGTGCGAGAGCAAAGGAGAAGTTCATTAAGCAAATAGGTAGCCTGTAAGCACATGTGAGGAAGTATTCAAGTCTGATGCTTAAGCTTCTAGATATGGATGAGAAGGATAGGTTGTTCTATTTTGGGATTGGGTTGCAACCATGAGCCATCGTTGTTGTAGACAAGCTTCTAGATTACAGTGAATGTAAGACAAAAGGGAAGGAGCGGGGCGAGAGGAGGAATAAAGCAGATAAAGTGAAAAGAAGCCTTTGAAGGAAGATGTAACGAAGTTTGGTGGCTTTCTGAAGGGGAAGAAACCTCTTGTGTGTTGGTTGTGTAGTGAAGAGCACATGACCAAGAATTTTCCATCAATGCATAAGGCGAGAATGTAGAGAGAGAACAAGGTTCTCGTGCATTAAGAGTTATGCAAGTTTTGGGAGCAACTACGATGAAGGATGCTAACTCAAAACATGATCTGGAAAAGAGGAAGCTAAATTTCGTGAAGATGGATGTAGCTGGGAGTTTGTTGATGGATATATTGGATAATGGAGCATCTCACAACTTCATGAAGCAAGATGTGGCTAGGAGATTGGGACTGAGGTTCGTTCCAAACCATACATCTTTTAAAGCAGTGAATTTAGAAGGAAACAAATTTCTTGGTATGGCAAACTATGTTTTGGTGAAGATTGGAGATTGGCAAGGAAAGGTAGATTTCATTATCATTAGGATTGATGACTATGAAGTTGTGCTTGGCATATAGTTTATGATCGAGAAGGACGCATGCCAGTACCACACTTGGGGAAACTGTTCATTCATGCAACAATGAGGGAGCCAATGATTGTTCCTACTGTGGGAGCTATGGCAGGAGAATGCAAGATGACAACCATTTGTGTGGAGGTAGGACAACTAGAATATGAGGTTCATGAGAGGTTGGACCGATTGGAGTTCATGCTCATGCAACACTCGAAATTAATAACAGCATTGTCAGATGCTATTGTGATTTTATCATATAGGCTAGAGATGAGGGATGCAGGGACTTGCATTGGAGAGTGTAAGGTTGTTGATGCCCATATTTCTACTATTGAAGAGCGTAGAGAGTGGATTCTTCTCAAAGACGAGGATAGATGGCCTTGTGATGTGGAAAGGGAAGTCGTATGACTTCCCCACACTACCATCTTTTTGAAGCTCAAGAAGGAGATGAACTCACTGTCACTTACTCAATCTCATAATGAGCAGAACCAGAGAGAAGATTGTGTGACAAGGAAGAGGTGACAATGGTTGCACATCTTTGGGCGCATGTGTTCTTGTGGAGTTTACGCTACGGCCAATAAAGATTACATCAATAGGGCGCTCCAACTTCCAAAATTATCTAGCAACCACTGAAAGGAGGCTCCAACCCCCCGATTTATCAAAGTCCAGCTGAAAGGATGCTCCAAAACCTTGATTTACCTGCTCAAATTGGAAGGAGTTTACAACCCCTTGGACTTATCAACTCCAACTAAAAGGATGCTCTAACACCCTTATTTACCAACTCCAACTAGAAGGAGTTCCAACCACTTGGTTTTATCAACTCGAACTGAAAGGATGCTCCAACACCTTGCAAGCTGCAACTTTCCCTAGCACCACCCTACCACCTTGAAGTATTCTCAGGCTCCAACATGAAGGAGACTCCAATCTCCGCCTTGCACCACCCTGCCACCTTGAAGATAGAAAATAAAAGAATAAGATAGATTACATTGAATACACTACAATCAATAACTCTATTGTACTGCCTCTGCTCTCATCATATCATTGTCATAATATTGCTATAATTTCCTTTGTTGTCACTGCCTAACAAGAAAATCACATCACTGACATGCGTAATTCAATGTGCCACAAGTTTGTCCTATGCCCAGCCTTAAGCTATCTCAACTTCTGCCTTAGGAAACACAAAATCATAAACCTATTACATTTCTGCAAAATGCATTCCTCGGCTCAAAAATTCTTCTCAACACATTCTACTTTCACAACCCCAATGGAAACAACATATATATGAAAACTCTAGCAACTTTGCTCAACAAGCCTTAACAACATATCAATGATTAGCCATTGCTTTTGATCACTGCACTACACATCGACTACTCTGTACATTGTCCAACCATTGACCATCATAGTGTCCTGCAACTTGCAACTTCCCTCTAAATGTATTCGTCTATGAGTCTTGATCATTCAGATTCTTTTGGATCTCAACTAGGACAAACAACGATTTCAAAAACTAAAAATAACCAAAATGAACCATACATGAAAGTAAATCCACTACACTTTGCTCCTTTTTGGGCCCACTTCAACAAGCTACTAGATTCCGATGCCAACCATTGAATTTTGCAAATTGTTTAACTAAATAAAAATCATAGCAATAAAAATAGAACATGTCACAAGTTCGAACCTCCAACCTTAGTTTTATAATCATACATCATTTTCCATCTCTGTTGAATATTATGACTTGATATGTCATTTTCTCAGATTAATTTGTTGTGAAAGAGTCATCAAAAGGGGCAAGATTGATGGTCAAAACCAATCATTCGTTTTCAAAACCAAACTATGCCAACCAATGTCTGAAATTACAACACATTACATGGCCACTCATTGGCGAATTTGAGCATACCAGGTTTGGATTATGTGGCTACCAATCACAAACATGGCTAACTTAACACAGATGAGAATCCAATCAACATCCACGCCAGGGCTCACGTAGTTGTATACGTGTCTACATCGACCAATTTGCATCACACAATTGGTCAGCATCCAATCTTTGCGCATATGTTCACATAGCCATATACAAGTCTGTGGGATCTACCCAACCTTTGTGTGTTGTTGTTTTGATGTCTACACATGTCACTGTGTATAGCCAAGACTCCATCAAATGGTATTGATTTTTCAAGTGCAATAGATACAAGAACAATCTGGTAATTACTTCTAATGATGTTGATCTTCTTTTAATTTTTCATTAAGCAATTATTCTTAAAAAATTCAACCATACAAAAGTAGTAGGATAGTAGAGATCACAAGACTTACCTTGAGAAACCCACTAAAGGGAAAAACCCAACAACCTTTTCAATTGAGAAAGTCCTATTTTCAACAAGAGATATGCCTAGACCTATAGTCAACAAATAGGTCAAACTGACCTTCAACAAATATGGCCAAACTTGGTCAACACCCTCCAAGTCAAGCCTCCAATCTAATATAGCAACTTGTCCTTTTGATCTTCCATCACCCGATTTTTGGCCTCTCAGTAAATGCCCAGAAATCCAGAATTTTGGCCGTACAATTTCCTAGAAAATTTTGTCCCTACAGCGACAACTTGCCAAAAAATATGTGAACTAGAGAGAGAGAGAGATAGAGAGAGAAAAAAGTACATTTCATCTTTCTTTTCGTCCTTCTTGCCCTTCTTGTCCTTCGGTTGGATGCAAAAATATTTTTTATGAGAAGATTCTTTAATTCCATTCATGATCCAATGCACTCAGTGTTGATCTAGATACTTGGTATTTCAAATATCAGTTCGTTGAGGTTATTCTCGCAATACAGATTCAAAACTTCCTTCCCTGAGATGCACTTTCTTTGCTCTAACTCACAATTTTCTTGCACTGAGTTTCTCCAATGCACTTGATTTACTCAAATATCCATTGCACTACAGCCTAGCACCCCATGCATTGCTAGCTCCTTGGTCATTGCATCAGATATATGCAAACAATGGATTTTAACGCTCTTAATTACTTCCCTACAGTTGCCAGAATAACAAATTGGGCCGCTCTTTGATTCAAATGTCTTTAATTGCTCCTTATGTTCACAAATTGATTCCCACCAGGAGACCTGTGCAAGAATATCAAGAAAGATTCTCCAGATTGTTTATGCCTTTTCTTTTTATCTACCCTTATAATTTCATTATAAAATTGATGATGATAATTAGCTAACATGTCCATGATTTATAACTAATGGCTAGGGCTAGGGCGTGGCCCACTTCAAAATAGTTTAAGAGAAATAATTTTCTCGTGCAAATTCTTCATAAAAAATGGCGCATAATGACCATACCAAAGGAGCTTTTCATCCTTCCAGTGCTTCTTGACCATTGGAACTTCTAATAAATGCAATCCATAGACGAATATTAAGAACATTCAAAGATTGATGTTGGCATTAGTGACATCACCATTCAACAGTATCATCTTATATTGCCACTTAAAATAAGATAGTTCATCTCTCATCAGGGTTGGGATATGCAAGGGATCCTTTTGATGTGAAGAGCATCATTTTCTTAGGAACCGAGTGATGGCCAATGAGGAGGGAAAAGCTCATGCTAGGCTTTTTCCCACGTGCTAATCTATGTCCCAACCATCTTTTGCATTTTGACTTTCTTCTTTTTTCATTTGTTGTGGCCATGATAAGCTTTTTCATTATTTTAGTTGTGTCAACCTCCAGGGCAATGTTTTTTTCCCCTACTCAAGGAATGTGGACATGAGGGTGCTAAATGCCAAAGAACCAATCACAAATTAGACCTGAAGAGTGGAGGTGGTATATGGGGCTTGTAATGTGGGACAAAATGTGTCAAGTATGGTGTAGGTGATAATGAACAGGCTATCTCAATCCAGGTTTTCCAAGTAGTGCCTCTCTTATAACTCTAAGGCCTCAAGAGAGGTTCAAATGGACTAAGGCTAATGATTAACCCTTTTGGTAGGGTGAGAGAACGGATTTATAGTCAAGATCAATTAATCTTCTAAATCACCCCTTTGTCCATTCTAAATGCCCAAAATCAAACAAGTATAAGGACCTGATTGAAAAATGATCAAAGTAACTTTTGAATAGTAGCCCACATTCATCTAAGTGGTAATGCCAAATGAGTGAGAGGTATGTGGCTGATGTAGATAGTGGAGGCACATGGCATATCATCATCAAATAGAGAATGTCAAGGGTTGGTAGCTGGTTGGCTATTTGGCTAGATGTCAAATGTAAGAGAACATTTCTCTCCTATGGGGTTACCCATTTTAAGGGCCCATTTGGGCAAATTTTGCATGCTTGGGCATCCTCTTGACATCCCATGTTGAATATCTTTGAACGCCCTCTTTGAATAACATCCTTTTAACTATTTGGCACTAGAATAGAGCTCCAAACCATCTAGAGGACACATCTACTTTCTATTTCAGAACATGTGGCTTTATTGTTTTTAACTTGGAGAGGATCATTTCATCATTTGTGGATGTCACTTGCATGATTTTCAGGTATGCTCTTATGTATGAAACATCTCCTTAGAGTTATGAGCTATTTTGGAGGATCCTTCAACGTATTTTGCCCTTTTCACTTCATGTGTGTGAACCTCCCACATTTTGAGGCTAGGCAGTGACTTGCTTGAGGGAATTTCTTTCTAAGAGGGAAACCTCCCCATGTTTTGAGGCTTATATCATGCCCTTCGGGAGGGACATTGATCCTTTGGGTCCTAAATGACTTAATCTTTTGGGAGATGATCCCTATATTCAATGTTTTTGTGTAAATTTGGCATGCCTTGCATTGATCTGATAATCACCCTATGAGTGACCTCATTGAAGATTTATTAAACAAAAGTTATTACAGACTCATGTGTTGGTGCGTGTTCTGTGTTATTGAAACAACGGATCGATCAGATTGCCAATACACAGACATTTTACATGGAAAGACAGCAGAGAAATACAGTAAGCAACACAAAGACACAAACAGGTTTTAATGAGGAGTTCACCCTATTCTCCAAGGCTACGTCTCCGGTCCAGCTTCAGTGGTGGCCTTGTTTTATTGTGTCTTTAAGCATAGAATTACAATACAAGGACTCAATGTGAGTTCTCCTGAAGCAGATTTTGCTTGGCAGGGTGGTTCTTGGATTCCCCAAACCACTCAGAGTTCACAGACTTCCTTTCTTCCTGCCAGCTCTGTGACCTTTGGTCTACAGTGGAAAGAGCCAACTGTGATGCTCAATCCAGACAGATTCCTCTATGGGAAGGCTCGAATCTTCACGCTTTCTGGAGCTCAATGCTGCCTATGGTCGACTCGGCCCTCTGTCTCTTTTACTCGGCTTTACTGCTCTCTGTGTTGAGTCCTCCTCTCAGGGTTCACTGTTCATTGTCTCTCTCGATTGCTTAGATTCTTCTTCTTCTCTTATCTTCTCCGTTCGTGGCTTTAACCATTCAATCCTGTGCCTGCTCGGTTCCTCTCCCACCTACATTGATTTGCCTTCTGCAGTTGTGCTTGGCATTCCCTGTTCGGCGTCAGCATGAACGCTCAGGAAGTGCCACATGTCCCCATCTAATAGGTGCCAGCATGCTTCGTTGGCTCATTCCTTCAGTTCTATCGCAAATACGCTCTTTTTCCATCGTGGCGGTCAACGGATTCCAAATCCTCTTCAGATCGTAGCTTATTTCCCTGTCAATTCCGCTTCTTTCCATCGGGTGCAATCTTAGCCGTCCGATATAGGCCCCTCTAGATCCAACGTCATACGCACGTCGAGCGCGGTTGACTTGCTCGACTGTTAGCACGCGATCACGGCGGTTTTTCTCTCACCTCCGCTGCCACACATCGATCACTGATTGTGATCGCTCCGTTTTCTCCAAAACCTCTTACCGTTCAAGGACGTCCTGATCAATCCGTCGGTTTCCAGGCCGTGGGTCCCACTGTCGTACGTTGGCGCTTTTTACCTTTTTCCGCCTGCGTTCGTTTGTCTCCCAACATGAACGAGTGCTTAAGCTCCCCCATTTCGACCTTGTTTGCCTAGCTTAGCGCTAGCGCTAATTGCGCATCAAAATCGCCTCCCTTTTCCCGATCTGAGGCTCCCAGGAGCTGTTTTGACCTTCTGCGCAGTCTCCATGGGCCTCGGCCAGTGCGCTTTGACCGAGGTCCTCGTCATTTCGCGCCGGCTGCCATGGCCACTGGTTCAGGGGGTTTTTGATGCCGTTTTGGATTTTTTTTTAAGGATTTGTTTAACTCGATGCAGTCAAAGTTCTCGATAGTCTTTTATGGATCCGATTTGGATCACAGCCTCCCTACTAAAAAGGCTTTTGGACCACCAAAATTTGGTTTTCTTTAAGCATCGACTAAGTGAGGGAACTGTTGTCTCACTTGTCCAACCTCAATACACTTCGCACCACTCGGCTTTGAACCTTTAAGCCCAATCCTGAGGTATTCTACCTGCCCACTGCGCGTCGTCCTCACCTTCCTGTCTAGCACTGTGTCTTCCTGCAACTCATTCAGGTATTCAGGTAGCAGGTCATCAGCAGAGGGTAATTGACTCTGCTCTTCAGGGTCCTCAATCATTGAAGGTTCAAACAACCTCAAACAATCTGCGTTCACGACTGAGTAGATGTGCATGTAAGCTGGTAGATCAAGGCGAAAAGCATTCTCACCAATCTTCTCAAGTATCCTGAAGGGTCCATACCTGATAGGTTTTAGCTTTTTACCTTCACCTTGC
>APFE031003390.1:0-38613 GCA_000404065.3 Pinus taeda | reverse complement strand
TGCCCAACATCAATGCTCTCTTTCTGAATTCTTGAGTATACCCTTGCACACTTTGCCCTTTCAACTGTCGAAGAGTTTTCCAACTCATCATGGCTTGTTGCATGTAGGCCAATGGATAGAACTGCTTTTTGATGGCAGAGACAAAGTCACTCCAAACAAAGATGGTCTTACCGTGCTTCTTCACATCAGCTTGGGTTTTTCCTTCCCACCAAACCAAGGCAGTGCCTCCCAGGCATAGGCTTTCCAGCTGAATCTTACTCCTGTCTGAGTCTATGTTTTGTACCCTGCAATACACATCAATTTGTCTAATCCAATTGTCCAACTTTTTAGCATTTAGCTCTCCATCATATATAGGCAAATCAAATTTGACATCCAATTTAATCAAGGATGCCTTCTTATCATGCACAGGGCTGCTAGGAGGTGTAGGAAAGCTTTCTTCTTTTCCCTTTCCTTTAGAGTGGTCATGAGAATGAGATTCATTTTCTTCTTTATCTTGTTTAGAGCCTGATGAATATTCATCCTTATGCTTTCTAAAGTGCCTATACATTTCTTCTACCATAGACTTCATAGCTAGGAAACTTTCTACGAACTGGGGGTCTGGCCCTGTAGAACCTTCTTCTGACATTATCTTCCGAGAATAGACTCTCCCAATTTCAGGATTCGTTTCCTAATTTGAGCTTTGATCTAGTGATCATTCACAACTAAACCAACACAATCTTGTTTAACCTTATAGCCTAGATCTCTGATACCACTTGATCTGATAATCACCCTATGAGTGACCTCAGTTGAAGATTTATTAAACGAAAGGTATTACAGACTCATGTGCTGGTGTGTGTTCTGTGTTATTGAAACAACGGATCGATCAGATTGCCAATACACAGACATTTTACATGGAAAGACAACAGAGAAATATAGTAAGCAACACAAAGACACAGATAGGTTTTAATAAGGAGTTCACCCTATTCTCCAGGGCTACGTCTCCGGTCCAGCTTCAGTGGTGGCCTTGTTTTATTATGTCTTTAAGCAGATAATTACAATGTGATTTCTCCTGAAGCAGATTTTGCTTAGCAGGGTGGTTCTTGGATTCCCCAAGCCACTCAGAGTTCACAGACTTCCTTTCTTCCTGCCAGCTCTGTGACCTCTGGTCTACAGTGGAAAGAGCCAACTGTGATGCTCAATCTAGACAGATTCCTCTATGGGAAGGCTCGAATCTTCACGCTTTCTGGAGCTTGATGCTGCCTATGGTCGGCTCGGCCCTCTGTCTCTTCTGCTCGGCTTTATTGCTCTCTGTGTTGAGTCCTCCTCTCAGGGTTCACTGTTCACTATCTCTCTCGATCGCTTAGATTCTTCTTCTTCTTCTCTTCTCTTCTCCGTTAGTGGCTTTAACCATTCGATCTTGTGCCTGCTCGATTCCTCTCCCACCTGCGTTGATTCGCCTTCTACAGTTGTGCTTGGCGTTCCCTGTTCAGCGTCAGCATGAACGCTTAGGAAGTGCCATGTGTCCCCATCTAATAGGTGCCAGCATGTTTCGTTGGCTCATTCCTTCAGCTCTGTCGCGAATATGCTCTTTTTCCATTGTGGCGGTCAACGGATTCCAAATCCTCTTTAGATCGTAGCTTATTTCCCTGTCAATTCCGCTTCTTTCCATCCGGTGAAATCTTAGCCGTCCGATCTGGGCCCCTCTAGATCCAACGTCATATGCACGTCAAGCGCGATTGACTTGCTCAACCGTTAGCGTGCGAACACGGCGGTTTTTCTCTAACCTCTGTTACCACGCGTCGATCGTTGATTGTGATCGCTCCGTTTTCTCCAAAACCTCTTACCGTTCAAGGGTGTCCCGATCAAACTGCCGATTTCCAGGCTGTGGGTCCCACCGTCGTACGTTGGTTCTTTTTACCTTTTTCTGCCTGCAGTCCTTTGGCTCCCAACATGTTCGAGTGCTTAAGCTCCCCCATTTTGGCCCTGTTTGCCTAGCGATGTGCGATTAGCCTAAGCGTTAAGCGCTAATCGCGCATCAAAATCACCTTCCTTTTCCTTATCCGGGGCTCCCAGAGGCTGTTTTGACCTCCTGCGAGTCTCCATGGGCCTCGGTCAGCGCGTTTTCACTGAGGTCCTCGTTCTTTCGCGCCGGCTGCCATGGCCACTAGTTCAGGGGGTTTTTGATGCCGTTTTGGATTTTTTTTGAAGGATTTGTTTAACTCGATGCAGTCAAAGTTCTCGACGGTCTTTTATGGATCTGATTTGGATCATGCATATTGTCTTAGTCTACTTTACCTTGTGGGTGACAAATCTATTTCTTGTAACTTTCCTATACTAGATCTGGGAGAATAATATTTTTATATAAAAATAGAAGGTAGAATCCTTCTCCATAAAAGCAGAAGTATCTCTCATTATAATTTATTGCTAGAGATTTTTTAATAGGATTTAGCAGATTTAAAATCATGATTGTTTTGGAATAATTTCTTATTGGATAATCATTGGATTTCTAATTTCTCTTCTGCTCATCCATGTGAAGGAGAGGAGGTAATTTCTGTACTTAAGTCCTTCATGAAATATAAATTCCCAGGCCCTGATGGTTGGACGGTTGAGTTTTTCATACATTTCTATGATATGATTGGGCCAAATCTGGTTAGCATGGTTGAAGAATCTAGAAGGTAGGGGCACATCCTGGGGGCTATCAACTCTACTTTCATCGCCCTTATTCTAAAAAGCAAAGAACTGACTTCTTTTGCTGATTATAGGCCCATCTCCCTCTGCAATTTGATATACAAGATTATATCAAAGATCATCGCAAATAGGATCAAACACACCATGTCCACACATATCTCTCCAGAGCAATTTGGTTTCTTGCAGGATAGATTAATTCATGATGCAGTGGCCATGACACAGGAATGCATGCACTCAATCCACACAAGGAAAATGGAAGCAATATTCATGAAGATTGACTTACAAAAATCATATGATAGTGTAGATTGGGTGTTCTTGTTCATTATACTTCATAGGATTGGATTGGAGAATAGAAATATTGAGTGGATTATGGTGTGTGTCACCTCTGTCAACTATGTTTTAATCATCAATGGATACCCCACCATTTTTTTTGGAGCAGGAAGGGGTCTTCGACAAGGATGTTCATTGTCTCCCTTACTATTCATTCTTATTATGGACAGACACAGCGACAAAATCAGACATGCATGCTTGGAGGATGGTTTTTGTGGCTTGGCAGTTGGTCGAGATATCAAAGTCACTCATAGTTTCTTTGTGGACGACATTTTGGTATTCAAAATGATATTGAGAAGATATTGGGATACCTTATACAACATTTTCTACAGATTCGTCAACGCCTTTGGACTGGTGATCAACAAAGTGAAATCCATTCTATTATTTGAGGCAGGAAAGATGGAGGATATTGAATACATTAAAAACCTTTTTGGTGTTGAGGCAGTGAAAATTAGTAATGGTCTAAAATACCTAGGATACAACATCAAGCCTAATAATTATAGGTAAATGACTAGTGGTGGGTTGTTGACAGGTTCCAGAAGAAAATCTTGGGATGGGAACATCGATTATTAACACTGGGTGGTAGAGTCACTCTCACACAATTAGTTCTACAGCAGCGGGTGGTATATTGGGCACATTTATATTGCCTCCCTGCAAAGATAATCCAGAAGATAAATGTTATTATGGCTCGATTTATATGGGCTGGCTCAAGGAAAACTTTTAAATATAATCTCACCAAATTGGATAATATCACTATTCCTAAGAAGCTGGGTGGATGGGGATTATTACACATTAAATTTTTCGGTTGGGCTTTGCTGGTCAAATCCCTTAGGTGCGCAATATTTGGGAATTGTTTATGGGTTGATATCATTAGATCAAAATATCTAAGGGGATTTTAGGCTGGATAGTGGATGTGAGATGGGCTCATTGGGAGAAAACAGGGATCTACCATATGGATTAGCTTCAACAAAGTAAAGTGTTGACTTATAAGAAGACATTGTTGGACTTTTGGGTCAGGGGAAGAAATCATTTTGGGTAGGGGCTGACTTCTGGGATCTAAAATTGAAAAGCATTATAATGCCACCCCCCACTGCCTCAACTGGAGGGGTATTTTCTACCTGGCCCAAACCATTAAAACATGACAGGGTATCACTCCAATATGGATGCAGGCGGAGGACATGGGGCTAACAGGCACAAATGTGGAAAGCTGGGAGGGCATAACCAATGAGCTATGTAGTGTTGGTGTATGCAGGGATGGAGAGGGTGTTGAAAATAGCAACAATTTTCAACAAGAAATATTAAAAATAGAATCCAGAAATTCCAATTTAATTTGTCCTTGAATTAAATTGTGAATTAAAATTTTCATTCTTTTCTCATAGCAACTTTTAATAGTTAACTAAGTTAAGTTGACTTAGTTAACTTAGGAATTTTGAGTTGGGAGTCTATCTAAAGTCATGTAAGTGTGATCCCTAAGTTTTAGGGGTCCAAGATGTGTTTATTTATGAGTTGTAATTAGATAACTCAATTTACTGAGTTATGGTCAGTTAAATTAGTTCTAACTATTTTTGGAACTAATAGAGGATTAGCAATCAGTTGGTGCACTGGTGCATCACAAGTGTTACTCCAGTTAACTGAAGATTCCCTCATCAGAAACTCATGCATGTCAGTTCAGAGAAAAACCTGGTTGAGACTAGAGTGCAAGCATAACGTACTATCAATTGTATTATTTACTGAGTTGTAAATATCATGCATGAAATCAGAGAAGGACCTAATTTTGGATTGTGTCGTTATGGATGAGGAATTTCCCTTTAAATACAGGCTAATTCTATCAGGAATTGTGCAAAGAATTAGAAGCTTGGAGGCTTGGAAATTTGGCTAAGTATTGGCCAAAGGAAGTCACCAAGCGGAGGATAGGAAAAACTTGTGCAGGTTAAGCTCAAGTTTGAGTAGATCATAGTGTATTCATCCAAATTACTTGACAAAGGGCGCAAGGAATCAGGGGTTTGGAGAGCAGCGGAAGAGGATAGAGATTGGCTTGAGCTTACTTGTGAGCAGGGAGATTGATCATACTGAGTGTTGGGATTGTTATTATGAGAACAAGCATTGTATTATCATCTTGGATTTCTGATTTAACGCAATACAGATAGTACGGGGTTTTCAACTGAGGCTTTCCCCAAATACTTATTGTGTTATGATGTGCCATTGATTTATCTTCTTCTTGTTCATATTGTTTTCATCGATCTATTGGCTTCCGTTGGTTGAAAGTGGAAGTATATTTTTTTCATGTGCTTTAGTAAATTGCATGATCTTGTGAATCTATAGGAAATTCTATAGAGGGGGGCCAAGTTGGGTGGGATGGGAAGATACATAAAGGTGTTATTTATGTTCCTGATACATATTCTTACATTTTTGGACCACACACAATATACAGAACACATCATGGTTTGCTACTTTCTGGAGAGCAAATGTACCATATAAAATGATCTTATTCACCTGGTTGACTTAGAGAAACAAAAATCTAACTTGGGAAAATTTGAAAAAAAGAGGCATCCATGGATCAGGCAGATGTGTTTTCTGCAATATACAGGAGGACGAAAATGCACACATGTTTCTACACTGCCCTTGGGAAATTCAGGTATGGAATAGGATCCTGGATATCTTTTCTTTCAAATATGATGTACATGCCATGATAGAAGCTTGTTTAATATGGTGGAGCAAGAGATCACGAGATTAAAGGGTTGTTCCAATTGTTATCTTTTGGCAATTATGGAAAGCTTGGAACTCCATCATTTTCGAAGGTCATGATTTAAATGTGAGCAATATTATCAACAACAACATTTCTTGGGTGGGACCATTATTGACTACTGCTTTTGCTCAGAGGACTACTTTACAACATAAAGCCTAACCAAATATATCTTTCCCTGCAGGTTTCTTTGATGCTGCAACACAGGATAGGAGATGTGGGTGTGGAGCTTGGATTCACATGGACTAAAACCAAAGCTACAGCCATGGATCAGGTAGATGTGTTTTCTGCAATATACAAGAGGAGGACAATGCACACATGTTTCTACACTTCCCTTGGGCAATTCAAGTATGGAATAGGATCGTGGATATCTTTTCTTTCAAATATGATGTACAGGCCACGATAGAAGCTTGTTTAATATGGTGGAGCAGGAGATCACAAGATTTAAGGGTTCTTTCAATTGTTATCTTTTGGGAATCATGGAGAGTCGGGAACTCCATCATTTTCGAAGGTCATGATTTAAATGTGAGCAAGATTATCAACAACATCATTTCTTGGGTGGGGTCATTATTGACTATTGCTTTTGCTTAGGGGACTACTTTACAACATAAAGCCGCACCAAATATATCTTTCCCTATAGGTTTCTTTGATGGTGCAGCACAGGATAAGAGATGTGGGTGTGGAGCTTGAATTCATGTGCACTACAACCAAAGAAATAGTCATGAAGATTGACTTACAAAAAGCATATGAAAAAGAGAGGCATCCATGGATAGGGCAGATGCGTTTTCTGCAATATACAAGAGGAGGACAATGCACACCTGTTGGATCCATGACAGTGCCTATTTAAACTTTATCGTTTTTTTTCTAGTTTTCTAAGAACAAGGACTTTATTTTTTGGTTGCTACTGCTATTTTGAATGTTTACTGATTTACTTCTCTGTATTAGACTCGGTATATGTACAAGTCTTATTGGTTGACTCTTTTTTCTATTTTTCAGAAGTGTCCAGAGGGGCTCTCACTGTTTGCACTTATTATGACTGTGTCAAATGACCACATCTGGTTGTTTTTCCTGCTCACTATCTCTCTTATATGCAAGTTGCAATGATAGACACACATATAATATGTACTAGGTTTTTTTGCTATCTAACAGAAACTAGCATTCTTTTCTTATATATATATATATAATTACAATTAATTGTTAATCAAACTTATTTGACTTCAATTAGTTTGTAAATTTTTTAAAACCATTTATAAATTTTATTAAAAAATGAATATTTTGAAAAATAAAATTAAGTTTTAATTTTTTTAAATCTAAATTCCTCTAGTGGTTATATATTGATTAACTAATTTTACTTTAATTAAATGGTGAAATATAAAAAAAATAAAAATAAAAATAAAAATACTGAGCAAATGCCCTCATAATTATTTATCATTATGTCAACGCTCTTCCATGTTGAAACCATAATCAATGCTTTATTTTTAATATTTTCATCCATTAAAATATATTTCCTCAGAATTAGCTAGAGGCCATTGGCAGACGGATTGATGACACAAGTGCACACGACATCACGGTTGGGATGTCACCACATCAGGAGAGCGGTCCGAAAGAATTTTGTTTTAAAACAGGAGGAGATTAGGACGACAATGAAAATATACGTGTAAAGCACTGTTGTGCCCTCAAACATTCTAGACTAATGTCCCAGACTCTAGAATAATTTAATTATAGTTTATTTAATTTATAAAAAATGTTAATTCATTATAGTTTATTTAATTTATAAGAAATTAAGTTAACAATAGCTCAAAAATTTATAAGAAATTAAGTTAACAATAGCTCCAAAAAAAAGTTTTAAGATCAAATAATTTTTTTATATAACAAAATTTAAATATACATTTATTTTTTATTTTTATTAATTATATGAATATTAATTATCATAATTTTTGCTTAGTGTCAGACTCATATTTAAATGTCAAGAATAAGGGAAGTAGGTGTGGTAGATCTAATCTAGATCTTCAAATTCACATGCTCGTACGCCAATTTAGTAATTGGCATGTTCAATTTTTTTAATAATGTTTTTTCCAATTATATTTAAGATAAAAAAAATTCAATCCAAGTAATTCACATGCTCAATTTTTTTAATAATTTTTCCAATTATATTAAAAGAAAATAAGTTCAAAACAAATTTCATATATGACTACAATTTAAATATTTTTTAATTTTAATAGAAATAAAAACCAATTTTAAATCAATTTATATTTCTAATTAATTTTATATTAATAAAATTTGATTAAAGTTATAAATTAATGGAATATATTGTATTTAATTTATAAATAAAACGTGAAAAATCACAATAAAATGATATTATACTTCTCTATATATCTTCTAAAAATTAATTAAACTATACATTACATAAGTTTTATAATAAAGTAACTTTTTTAATTTCATAATAAAATAATTCATATTCTATTTGTTTTTGTTTGAAGGATTGATAAATAGAATGAAGAGTCAATTGATAGGTTGAAATTGCTTTGAAACCACTTCGTAAGAAATTTCAAAAATATTAGGTTTTCCAGTAAACAAGGACTAGAGATCTTTTTCATATCTCTGTATCCCTATCTCTTTAAGACAATGAAATGGGGAGGATTGGGAGGTGGTCCTCAAAAAAATCAGAAAAAAGAGTCTGATCTTGGGGAGATTGGTGGTTGAATGTAGAAGGCAGAACGATCCTCATCAAATCGGTGTTATCGTTCTTACCTGTGTATATTGCGTCTCGACTTCTAGCACCAAAGAATGTCATCCATAGTATTGGCAGCATGATCAGAAAATTCTTACCTGTGTATATTGCGTCTCGACTTCTAGCACCAAAGAACGTCATCCATAGTATTGGAAGCATGATTAGAAAATTCTTATGGCGGGGAGGTAAAAATAATAAGAATCGATTTCATTTAGTGAACTATAACATTGTGAGACTACCAAAGAGACTGGGTGGGTTAGCTATCAAAGACATTGAATATATGAACTTGGCATTAGGAGCAAAGTTGGTTTGGACATTATTATCAGACTCAAATGAATGGTGGAAAAAAGATTTTATTCAAAAATATTTTCATAAGAACAGGCTGCTTAGGCTAGAGGGTAATTCTTGGGAAGGGTGGGGAACCAAATTTTGGAAGATTTTCAAAATTGTTGCCCCTTTTCTGTTAGAGTAGTAAGGATGGCAGTCGAGAAATGGAAAGTATATTCACCTGTAGAAAGATCAAACCCCTCTTGTCGCTCTGGCTTCTAAGAATCAAGATGTTTGGGAGCTGGCTAAATGGATAGAAGATCGCGGCATTAACCATTTAACAGACATTTCAATATGGGATGAGAATGTGATGTGGAGCGGATGGTGTAGTCTTTCTTCCCACCCACCCCCTATCCCCCACCTCCATCATCATTGGCTAGAAGTGATAAAATCACTAAAAGGCTTCACTCCAATAGCATCGCTTAGATTGAATAGGCGTATTTGGATGGGAGGTAAGCAATCCCATTACACTGTTGAGGAGGGTTACACTTACCTTCTTAAAAATCTTCCTTACCCTCCCTTCTCTCAGGTTTGGTACAAGATATGGAACAGGAATGGTTTACCAAATATTAACACCCTTTGTTGGGAGATAGCTCATGGGAAAATGCTAACGGAGAAAAATCTCAAAAAGCGAAAGATACAAGGTCCTTCTCATTGTGTTCTCTATGATAAGGTTGAGGAAGACATCAACCATATTTTTTTCAATTCTCATTCACTTTGGAAGTTTGCAAAATTTCATTACAGTCGCTTGTACAAATTCAAAGTATACCCTCTTATTATTCTAAAATGTTTGTTCATTAGAGATCTCAATACCCATATAGCCATAGCAATGATTTAGTTAATCTAAGATGTTGGATGGCATTCCCCGAGTATTTATGCTATGCCATATGGTTATGTCGAAATCAGGCTATCTTTAAAGATGTCAAGTCATCCCCAATACAAGTGGCATTGAAAGGAACGCAATTTCTCTTCGAAGTAATATCATCCAGGGGGTATGATGCATCAAATATGCACACTCTCAGGCATGAGGAGAAAGAGTGGCTCAAGCTAGATAAACCTCTAGATCATGTTGGTAGATTCATGTCCCATAAATCAACCCCCTCTTATTGTATAAGGATGCCAACGGAAAGATTTGAAGATTGGAGTCAATCCTTGGGAAAATATCAGCACTTATTTGATGGGGCCTCGAAAGGCAATCCAGGGGAGGCATGAGCAGGAAAGGTGTTATATAACCCTAATGGATAAATAGAGACGAAGTATGCTTAGGGATTGGGAAAGGCTTCAAATAATCAAGTCGGGGCTTTAGCCTTTTGGCAAGGGTTAAAGATCACTTCTGCAACAGACCTACATCAAATAAGTATAATTAGAGACTCAACGATCATCATCCAAAGATGTATCAAGATCAAACAACAAAAGGAGGAAGATATCTCCCCCATATTCCAGTGAATAAGGATGCTTCTCAATAATTTTCAATGTTATGATTTTTTCCATGTTAAAAGGGAGAATAATCGATCAACAGACAAGCGGGCCAATAAGGGAGTTGTAGTAGAACAAGGAACATTGGTGCTAGATCAAGTAAAAATGATATTATATCATATTCCATGATCGAGAGAAACCAGAGAATGAATACAGCCAAGGAGTTGTATGAACTAGGATTAAATTCGACACCCTCACTATCACCCCTCATTCAAGTCAATGCACGACAAGACCTTCTTAGGTGGCAAGATAAGCAGCAGGATCGATACACCTCTAGATGGAAGCAGTATGGAACGAAATCCATGATAAGAGACATTTGGGAGGGATGGTAATTAACATTAATTAACAGCATCAATGATTGGAGAAGGAATATCTCATTCAATCCGGGGCATTTAATTCCAAATCGAATTGTGGACGAACGACGACATCGAGGATGGAATCTCGCATCGAGAATGATCAAATAAAAGGGGTATGCATTCAAAGTGAGTTGATGTCCACAACAGCTGATAAGGAGTAAGTAGCTTGGGAATATAAGGAGCATGATGCAGCAATTAAATTTCAAAGTGATTCACATACAAAGATGGATAACTCTCAAAATGGAATCCTCTAGAAAAAATGGAAGTGGTGCTCTCATGGAGGAACAAATGTCTTTGCTTAAGGAGGAAATTGTCATGTTCATTGTGAAAGCAAGGGACCATATTATTCAGGAAGCTTGTGCTCAATTGTTAGTGGTCATCGTTCAACTCACTAGAATAGGGAAGGATGTTGAGCTTCTGTAGAGGTCTATGGATCATCTAACCACCAAATTGATTAATTTGAATTTCAAAGTAGATACTATGGAAGTCAAGGTGGAGTCAGCAACAATTGGTGTGATGAAGGAAGTTTTCGGGCTCAAAGAGGTGTCTCTGTCAGGTGCTCAAGTTTTCGGGGAAGAGGAAGGGAAACACAACGGGCCATCGATGACTAACACTATGAAAACCAGCGAACATATGGCTTAGGAAGATAGTCCTCCCAAGGAATTGGCGAAAAGTGTGTAGTTGTTTTTAAATTACTTATGTAGTGTTTTTTTGTGTCAAACTATGTGGAGTATTTTGGCGAATTTATAGCCTAAATGTAGTCAGGAGAATAGCAGTGACCAAACAGGTTAGTTATAGGATCTATTTGGAATAGTTTTGGGAAAGACTTGAAATACATAATTCTTAGAATGTAGAGTACCTGGGCTAATTCCAATTTTGATCAATATAAAGCTACCTGTTCCTTTAAAAAAAAATCATAAGTTTGAATAGCCAACTTTAATTTTATGTTCTTTTAAGTTTAAAAATTATATTTGAAATCTTTAAAAAATACTAATTATGATATACTTTAAATAAGTTTCATAATAATATTCTTAGTTACAAAAATAATTTTAAGAAGTTCTACTATTCAATTTAATTTATTTAAAACCTATAGATTTTGACATTTTAATTATAAAACAACTTCAACTACCTCTATAACAATAGTTTTATGCAAAGGATCAATATAAAAGTTGATTCACTTCTCATTTCATTTAACATAGCAGGTATAGAAGTAATTTTTCTATTCAACATGGTAATCTACCTAGAAAAATATGATAAAAAATTGTCATAAATATAGACAATTTTTTACATAGTAGTAGTATTCTTTTTATCCTAGTTACAATAACTTTTGTTATTATTTGCATAAGAGGTAGGTATCAAGCAACAACATTGTATATTACACTTGTTTAGATTTTATTTATCCAAAAAATTACCGTAAATCCTTGACCAATTGTTCATAATCTGCGCGCGATGATAACATTCAATAAATAAACACATTCAATTCAGAGAAAAAATAAAAGCATTATAGAAGGGAATCAAATTTGGAAATCAAGAAAATCAAGAAAGTGTGAGTCTAATGTTGTAGAAAATAAAAAAGTGTGAGCCTTAATTGTTGTCGAAAAGCAAGATATGTGGTTCTCACCTATTGCAAACAATCAAGAAAGCATGAGTCTTACATGTTATATTTCATGTTCTTGTTGAGGCGAAAAGGAAAATTAACACAACATTTAGAAGGAAGACTAGTGAGTGTGGAGTCCTTGATGGTTGCAAATATGAAAAAACAAATTGTAAAAATTCCTTGTAGATTCAAACTTCTTATGTAATATGCTAAAACAAAATACTTGAATCTACTCTACTCATCAGCGGAAATAATAAACGATCAATGAAATCACAAAACATATAAGAGGAAGCCGCAGCTAAAAACCCCTACTATCTGTATATTGCATTAGTCAAAGAATCTAGATGAATACAATATGCTCTGCTCAACCTTGAGATCAACCTGCACAAGCATTTTCTATCCTTTGCCTAACTGACTGCCTTTGGCTAATACTTAGCTAGATTCCTAGCCTTCCAAGCTCCTATCTCCTTGCACTATTCCTCAAGGAATTATCCCTTATTTAATAGGGAGATTCCTCAATTATGAATTACGCAATCCTCATAGGAATTTCTCTGATTGCATGCACCATCAGTTTATTTTATATGATTTTACAAGTGATAGTACATTGTCCCTGAACTTCAATCTCAACTGGGTCTTTCTCAGATTTGACATGCATGAGTTATTTATGACCGAATCTTCAGTTTATTGTTTGATCACTGCAGGCAACACCACACTCCACTGTAGGTAGCACCACATTGCACTTCAAGCAACATCACATTGTACTTCAGGTAGCACCACACTGCACTTCAGGCAAAACCACACTCAACTGCAGGCAACACCACACTATTAGACCTCCCACTAGCTCCTTCAACAGTTGGAACTAGTTTAATCGACTTGAACTCAATTAGACTTAATTAATTAATTATAACTCACAATAAACTCAACCAGGGCTCCTAGAATGTAGGAGACACTCTACATGACTCTAGGTATATCCTCAACTCAAATTAACTGAGCCAACTAAGTCAAATTAACTTAGTTAACTAATACAAGTTGTCATGAGATGTGGAATTACAATTTTATTCCTAATTTAATTCAAGGACAAAATTAAATCAGGATCTTTCTTGATGTTATTTTCAACATTTCTTGTTGAAATTTTCAAACATTTATAATTTGACACATTCACATGATTATCACTTGGTAGCATCACTTTTCACTATGTCTGCTAGAGACTACAAACTTGGCAACGAGGCAAAGGGGGTTGACCCACCCCCGTCGTTAAAAAGTTGGAGCATGGACTCAGTAGGGCTTAGTCCATTGCAATCCTTTGTTACCACCTTTGACATTATCACTAAAATTACATTAAACTAGAGAAGTATCACCAAATCCTTCTAGGATCCATAATTTTCCCACTATACACAACCAACTGAGCTTATATGAAAAGATATTTCTATTTTGATTAATCAGTATAACTTAATCATTCAGTTATATAGATTGATCATTCATTGTAATAGCGCTTACATTTAAAAAATGTTTACATCTAACTTCTAAAATCTAACGTCTAATGCCTACATTTCTCCCCTATATTGGGTTGTAGAGCACCTCTTGGCACAAAAATTGTCAAAACTATCTAACATCGCCTACTCAATAGCAATAACTACTTAAAACATTTCTCTTGAAAAAATAAGTTAATTGGTCAGTAAGTATGCCATACTCTTTTGATCCATATTTATGAAGGAACAAAATTAAATACAAATTTAAACAAAAACATAGAGATACAACGAAACATAACTTCAATTAATAAATAGAAAATGCTAGAAGTTGTTTACATACAGGAAAAAAATAAATAAATAAATAAAATAAAAAATAAAAAATAAAAAATAAAATAAAAAATGGGCGATGGTAGCTTATCTCTTAGAAGAGGTGACAACTACATGCCTTCTAAACTATGTTACAATGAGGATTGGAGGCATTTTTATCGTGAATAAAATGGAGAAACCCTAAATATCATAAAACCTAACACTAGTAGATAAAGCGCCAAAATGTATGGGCCTTGATGGGATTAGTTAGAATGTCGACTTCCCAGGGTCGTAACTTTGGCTCACAATCTTTGTTTGGTGCACACCATAACACATTAGAATGGTTTATTCAAGGAAAACAAATTTTGACTGCAAATGACATTGAAAGACTCACGTTTTCTTGTTTCCCCAAAAACTGTCGTTCAAGGCCTCAAAACAGCTCCAGAAGTTCAGGATTCGAAAACTGTCAAAAATAGAAAACTATCGAAATAGGAAATTATGCTGAAAAATAAGAAATTGATAGAAAATAGTGTTGGGGGTCCAAGTGGAATAGGTGAGTTGCCACCAATATCCAGCTGAATCATTCCTCCCCCCTAAGGAAGCAATGGTCCCCATTACATTGAGTGCCTCCATGGGGTGAGGAAACTTCTGCAAAATGTGGTCCCTGGTGGACCACTTGCCTTGATGGAGGAGTTGGTTGGCTTTGACAACCCAATATAGTTGAATCCTCTATTGGAAAGTTTTCTTTTTGTGTCCATGATCCTATCAGTTGTGGCCTCTTCAATGCAATCTAGGTTGAGCTTTGTTGGTGTCAACTGCTCAGCAATTTCTTATGTGTCTAACAATGGTGGAAAGTATGGTCGAAGGTGGTTCACACTGAATAATTGGTGCAAACCAAGGTATGGGGAGATAGTTAGCTCGAAATTATTGTCTCCCACAACTTTGGTGATGGTGTAAATCCTGTATCGGAGTGATTGAAGCTTCTGATGTGGTGCTCGATGTTGATCATGACATTGTTTATACTTAACATTAGCTTTATCCAAGATATAATGAACTTGTTGTCATATGTGCTAAATGTGTTCAATAAACTTGATGGCTTTATCAGCCTCAGACTGAACATGAACAGATTCTTCTTAGGTAGTTGTAAGAGGCATTGCAACATCAAGGGGCCATAATGGTTGAAATCTGAGGCTCACCTGAAAGGGGCTATGGCCACTTGTGTTATGGAGAGCTATATTGTATTTGTGTTGGACATAGGTGATATTATCATCCCATGTTCGTGGATGCTTATAGTTATACATGCGCAGTATGTGCACTGTCATCATGTTGATGGCTTTTGTTTGGCCATCAGTCTGGGGGTGGAAGGCATTCGACCTGGTGAGCTTGGGGTCCAATAATGCCCAGAGACTTGACTAGAATGTGCTTACAAACATGCTATCTCAATCAGATATAATGGTCTGTGGGATCCCAAAATTTACCTACAGTCGTTTGAAGAAGAGTTTGGTAGTTCCTTCTGCTGTGATACTCTTCTTACAAGCAGCCAATATGGTCAACTTAGAAAATATTTCAACGACCACAAACACATAGTCATTACTATTCTTGGTAGAAATAATTTTAGACATATATTCCATGGACATGGGTTCCCAAGTTCGGTTAGGAGTAGGCAGAGGGGTGTACAGGCCTTGCTTATTAATTGTTAGCTTAGAGATGGCATAGGTAGTGTAGGACTTGATATATTTTCTAATATTCTATCAAAGTTTAGGCCAATAAAAATACTTCTACAGTACCACCATGGTCTTGTCCATACCAAAGTTCCTTGCGACCCAGTGTAATGTGCCTCCCAAAAGAGCTTGGCATGCTCGCTTGAAGGAACACAAATATGTCCCATATAGCATAGCAGTACATCCTGAAGGTGGAAGTCTGGAACTAGATATCCAACCATCAACATCTTGTAGGTGGAAAAATTTTAGTCATTGTCATATAATTGCGGCCATCTAGAGGTCTCGTGCCCACAAGAGTTGATAACGATGCTCAGTGCTACAATCAAGGGTTGGTTGAGGTAGTCTGAGATGTGATTGTTGCTTCCCTTCTTGTATGTAATGTTCAGATGGAATTGTTACATATATGTGGACCATTTCTTATGGCGATCATTCTACAACTTACCCTGTGTCTGCATAAATTGAAGAGGTTGGTGATCCATGTGGATGATCATCTCCTTCCCCAGAATATAATGTTTTCATTTTCGGCAGGCTTGCATAATAGAATGCATTTCCTTATCATAAGTGGGATGCCTTTGAACAATATCAGAGAGTGCCTCACTATCATTATGGTAGGCCACCAAATGCTCTTGTTGAGTGAGGGCTTCTCCAATAGCATAATCAGAGGCATATGTCTCAATCTCAAATGGGTGTTGCAAGTCTGGCAAGGTCAAGACTAGTGCAGAGAAAAGGTAGTGTTTTAGTTCAATGAATGTCCTTTTCTATGACTCGAACCAAAAAAACTTTGTTTTTCTCCGCCTTTGGTAACTTGACTTAAGGGCCAATTTATATGAGAGAACCCCAAGACGAATCTCCAATAGAAATTAGCAAATCCCAAGAAGTTGTGCAACTCTGTTAGAGTCATCGGGGTCGTCCAATCCCAAATGACTTGGATCTTAGACGGATCCACATGCACGTCTTCATCATCAATTATGTAGCCCATATATTGGGCTTGGTCCATGCCAAAGGAACATTCCTCTAGGTTGGAATAGAACTTGTGTTGTTGCAATGTTTGAAGTACATGTCGAATATGTTGCAAGTGCTCTTCCTAACTCTTGTTGAAGATGAGGATATCATCCAAATATACAACCATGAATGAGTTGGTGAAAGGTTGCAAGATGTCATCCATCAACCTCATAAAAGTTGAGGGGGAATTTGTTAACTCAAAGGGCATGATCAACCACTCAAAGTGACCCTGCTTGGACTTGAAGGCGGTCTTCCATAGATCTGTGGGTTCTATTGGAACTTGGTGATAGTCGGACTTCAAATCAATCTTGCTAAAGTACTTAGCCCCCTTGACTTGGTCAAGAATATCTTCAATCTACAAGTGGTGAGCACCATTATTGCAGCAATAATGCTGCAACTCGTGGGGCTTCCTACTTTACTTTTATCAACCCGGTAATTCGTAACAAACTTGGAAGCGACGGTGTTGTATGCACAAGTACTAGTTCTTACTGCAAACTCTCACTTGGTCAGCTGGCGCAAGATCACTAGGAGCTCAAGCCAACTTCTATGGATTCCAAAAGAAGCTTTAAATGTGATGAAAGAAATGAAAGCTTACTCTACAAAGGCTATTCTACCTGCAGAAAGAGAAAGAAGACTGAAATGTGAAGTAAACCTAATAAACCCTGATTTACCGACTAACCCTACTTTTGCAGAAAGAGAGATAAAAAACCATAAAATGCATGCCATTACCTACTTAGGAAGTAAACAAAATCTATTCAATCTATTTCTAGAAGGAAATAAGAAAAAAACATCTTTTTGGATTTTTATGTATTTTATGTGAAATTGTCATGCATGTAATTTATTCGCTTGTGGATGTGGCAGCGATTAGGTGGCGATGGAGGGTGACTTTGGGATTTGCAGAGGTGTAGGAAGGTGTGTAGGGGTCCTAGGAGGCCTCTGGTAACCTTTTGGAGGCTTTCCCTGCAATCGAACCTCAAAAAGACACCTACAGGAATTTCTACAAGAGGCTGCAGGGGATCTACAAGAGGATCTATAGGAGGATGCCGAGTGCTGTTTTAGAGGTTTTGAAGGTGGAAAAATGGTGGGAAAGAGTAGCTGAAGACTAGAGGGATGTGTTAAGGTGTCCAAGTTTTATCCAAAAGGATTAGGGAATAGAATGATGGTTGGATTTGTTCAAGAGACGAGAGGAAAGTTTATGAGAAAAATGCAGCAAATTAGGGCAGATTTATGAGGGGTTGTGAATGCCCTGTGGAGCATGTAGCAAAAGATATGGTGATGGCTGATTTATTGACTTATTATGAGCAGAGATGTACTGCAAAAGAGTTGCAAATCAAACATTGAAACTGAGCAAGAAAAGAAACTAGTTGTACCAAAAAACAGAACTGTACCTCATATTCCTAAATTCTAATCTAGGAAAATAAAATGTTGAACAATGCTATATGGAAAGGAAAGCATGAATGGAGATTTATTGCAAAAACATAAATGAGTATGGAAAAATGGATCTGAAGCAAAGCATTAACCTCTAAATCAAACTATAACACTAGAAATTGCATGGAGAAGGCAAAACTGTGTTTTGTGGCAGCAAGCAGATCTTGACCTCAATTCATGGTCCCAAAGGGAGGAAAGGAGGTCAAGGCTATGTTGATGGCCTTTTTGTATCTTTTTCCTGTCACTACTTAACCTACTTCAACAAACTGAAATGGAAACAACTATGTAAATCACCAAAAAGCAACCTATTTTACCAAGGAAGAAATCTATCTAAGAGCAACTAATTCATGAACTACAACAAAACATATAAATACAAAGCAAGAGGTGTTGGGCAGCTTGGGTTGGGCCCTAACCCAAGAGCTTCAGCCCTCTGAAAGAACTCAGTGCTAGCTCAGAAAATATTTCATCTCCATTATCAAAATAATAGTCACATTACATAGAACTATTCACAAAAGTAAGCTCGAAATGAGTTGAGAAAGAGCTGCAACAAAAGTGCGAAAATTTGACTAACATCCAACAACCTAATGAGGCTCTAGGCCTCTCTATTTATACAACTGGAGCTCCCAACAACTCTCCTAAAATCAAGGAAGGTTGGCTCCCAAGACTTGAGATAGACAGTAGTTATTCTTCACTTGCTCGGATGCCCCTTTGATGCATTGATGTGGTTGCTTGTGCTCCAAGCCTTCTGAAGGAGGATTTGAAGTAGGGAGTCATAAATGAGGGGGACACCCTCCTACAAATCCTCTTCCTTGTTTCCCTCGAATATTGGCTACCAAATTTTCATTAAACCTTTGACTTTGTCTCAAAATTTACCAAAAATTTGTATAAAGCACACATTAGACTTCATGGCATAATGACTAACCCAAATCACTCTATTAGCATAAATATAATAAAAAACATGCAATAAACTAATGAGAATGTTGGATTAAGCTAAGTTAGGAGGCGAAATGAGCCCATATAATTACCCATTTATGAATGTGTTGCTCATCCTCTGAGCAACTATTCCATCTACTCATCTTTGATGGCCCTGATGTCCTCCCTGACATCCCATGCTTCTGATGTGAGATCCTCTTCTTTATCATGGAATCCTATCTTTCTGTCCACCTCTTCTCACTGTTGCTTCTCTTCTTCCTCTTTTGCGCCCTCTAGCAGGCCCAGCAGTAGTGGGGGACTTAGTTTGAGGTCAATCCAATTGACCCTCAAACTTTGCATAGAGTGCTTATACAGTGGCACTCTCCTCAATGCTTCTTTCATCCTTGTTGGTGAGTGATACTCCCTGATATGCAGGTTGTGTGGCAATGTATTCCACCTTCTCATACAAGCATGAACACAGTCATCTCCAAGAAATATTTCCATGTCCTCAAAATGTGCAATGACCTGAGCCTAATCATTAATGTATTTAAGGGCAATTTGAGGATTATTTACAAGTAGATGGTTTGTGCTAATGAGAGCCATAGGGTTTGATGGTTCTGCTCTAATCATTAGGGGCTCATTTTGTTCTTTTTCCATCAACTTCTTGATTTCTGTGGACCTTTTCTCCTCATGACTCATCCATGATGCCATGGCCATCAGTTGCAAGTCCCCTAACCTAGAATTGGGGTCCCATAGGTTCATATAAGTGAGGGCCATGTTATGCAATTAAAACTCTACCAACTTTGCCTTGTCTTCTGCTAAATTGTGATCACATAGGTCCATGAATTGTCTATAATCCTAAAAATGCATGGTGCCTCTCTGTGCCAAGGTCTTGATCTAAAACTGTAGCCACTGGTCTTTGAGGTATACTCCATATGATTTTGCTGGTGCCCTACACTGTAGTGCCTCCATAGATCAGCTAGCCATGCATGCCAATTGTGTATCCTTTTCTTGTCGTTGTTTTCTTAACATTTAATTTCTGCTTCAAAGTGAGATCTTCTGATTGCTTCTATATGTCTTACAGTGCTCAACTCCTGACCCACTTCTCTAAGCTTTCTCTCCATGTGGCCAACGTCTTCCACCCCTTTGGACTTGGCAATTTGCATCCATCTATGGCTCCTTACTCTTTCTTTCTCCAGCTCAAAAAAAAAGTGGGACTGCAAACTTCTGTGGGATGATTTTCCCCCCTCAAGGAGATTGTAATAAGAGCCCAAACTAGGCTGGGGGTCAGGTTCTTGAATCTCTGTTGTTTCATCCTTCCCCTTGGTTTGCTCTTCTGTCCTTTTCTTAAGTTTCTCAGTCTCCTGTAGCTTTGTTAGGGTCTCCTATAGAGCAGTCTATGTCTCCTGTAGGACTATTTTTGAGTCCTGTAGTTTTATTCTTTCCTTCCAAGTGGAAGATCTAGGACTTCCTTTTTCATAATTAATGGGGGTTTTGGATGGAGATTCTTCCCTTTTGACAGTAGGGGAATCTTCAATTATGATAGGCTCTTTTGAGGATGGTTGTGGCTTCCCTATTTTTATTCTTGTGCTTTTTCGAGCCCTGAAATAAATTGATGGTTTCCTTTTCCTCTTTTGTTTGGGTTTAACTGGGGTGTTGAGGGCAACAAGAACAGCTGTTGCTTCCCTTTCTAGTGTCTCAGGAGACACTTCTGTCTTCTTTGCCCCTTTTCCTCTTCTTTTGTCTTTTCTGCCTCTGCTAGCTTTGTTTCCTCTAGCTCTGTTTTGGTTTCCTTCTCATCTTGTTTAGTTTCTTCCTTCTCTGCTTTAGTCTTTTTCTTCTCTGTTTTAGTCTTTTCCTTCTTTGTTTCAGTTTTTTCCTTCTCTGTTTCAGTTTCTTACTTCTCTGTTTTGGTGTCTTCTCCCTTTGTTTGCTCCTCAGTTTCCTCCCCTTCTTCTTCTTGCTATTCCTCCCCCTCACTTTCAGAAGGACTGTGGTCATATGTAAGGGCCTTTATATCATCTTCTCTTGTCATATTTCTGAAGATTTCCCATGCTATGGGGATTGTGAAGGTGTGGAGGGCTTTTTCCACTAGCAGTTTAATTAGTCCATGGTGAGCCAATTGATCTAGACCTCCTGCCTTCAATTTAATGTTGGAATCTATAAGGGACTGTAGGAGAAAATAGGGAATACTGAGTTTTTGGGGTGTGGGAGTATCCATGCCATATATCAGCTCATGCAGAAGTCTGAAATGGTAACCATAAACTATGTTATACCTACCTTCACATGAAATGTACTTGATAATTTGGTAACTAACCTCATCCAAAGGGTAAGGTATGCTTGTTCTTCTGATGCCATTTTTGTCCTCTACTAGATGCTCAATTGGTTGGAAGAAGGTTTTCTTGACAACTTGACCCAGTGGCTTTTCTTCTTTGCTCTAGGGTAGTCCAAGTGGAAGACTGGTAACCCTACTGATAAACTTTGGGGTGATTTCCATGGTGAGATCTCTGAAAGTAACGGTGGCATGGGTCTTGGAGTGGGGTACCAAGGAAAGGGAAAACTCCTGAGTCACTTCTTCATCATACCCTCGAACTTTTTCAAAAAATGCCATCCAATTGGCTCTAGTAAAAATGGCTACTACCTCGGGATGTTCATGGAGCCTGACTGAATTTAGGGGTTCCTTCCTTATGAATCTCCCTGTCATTATGTTTATAATCTTTTGGAACACCCCGGGTGGAGAAGGAGACAAAAAAATTTGCAGAAACAAGAAACAAATAAAAAACTGTGTTTTTGTAATATTGTTTTTTTAATGCAATTCCTCTTCTTTTCAGGCTTAATTCGTCCTTAATATTGCATCACTTCTTGCACATATTAATATCAAAGGTGGGTTTGTACAAAGCCTACCTCTTCAGGCCTGATTTTGAGCGAAAATCCTGTGTTTTCTCACGTAAAACTGCTTACTGGCCCTCCTGTAGAAATGGTGGTGGGTTCTCCTGTAGAACCTGTTACTGCTCCTATAGAACCCGATAATGCTCCTGCAGAATTCCAATAAGAGGAGGAGGGTTGAAAACGACAGAGAATGGTGGTTTTGAGGATATGGAGGTGCTATAGAGCTTGCTACAGCCGCGGGGACGATGATAAAATGGAAACAAAGGTGGTGAATAAGTTCAAGGAGGAGTACTTATGTTTACTCGAGATATTTCCGACGATGATGTGAGGTGGCAAAAAGGGTACATCGCCATTATTCGGATTGTTGGTCCCCACTGCTGTGTCATCATGACTCCTCATGATTTCTACCTGCAATCACTTCCCATCATTTGCATCGGAGTTTATACACCCGTCACCACCTGTCTTTTTGGATTTTCTGTGAGTTGACTAGGCACACGTGTGTGGGATCTCCGGATGAGCACAGTAGAACTGGATGAGGGTGGCCAGTTAACTGGCCACCTTTCTGGTTTAATCCCAACCATTTCATTCATTCATGTAGTTTTTGAATTATACATATGCAATAGAGGAGAGGGTTAGACACTTACCTACAGGTCGAATGCTCGTGTTGCTTAGCTCTTTTGCTGCTGCATGCTCGGATTTCCGTGCTTCATGCCTGTATCCCTTCTGCTATGATTTTTTTTGCTTCTTGATATGTGGCTTGTTTGTTTTGTACTGGTGCCCTTTAGTTGAATCTTGCTTCGGACATCCCCTGCATTCATGTGGTTGCACCTATTTTGCTGCTGGAGCTTGATTTTAAGGGGATCAACTGCTATAGGAAATCCTACAGGAGCTCCTGTAGCTGCTTCTCCCTCTAAAATTTTTAGCTAATTTTTATGTTGGGGGCTATGAGGATGCTACTAAAGATACTGATGGCAATGGAGAGGTATTTGGTAAGCTGAATGTGAGTTGTGGAGGTGTTTTTCTTTTTATTTCATTTTTTTTAACTGGTTTCTATGTTTTTGCTGAAGGAAGGAAAGAAATCAATGGAAATGAGGTGGTGCAGGTGTGGGATGGATGGTTAGGATGGTGGATAGATGTAGGATGGCCTATATGCCCTCCAGGAAAATCCCCAGCTCCTCAAAATGTTTTAAAAATCTATTTCGGACTCTTTGTGATTTCTACAGGAGCCTCTTGTAGAATACACAGGGCCTCCTGTAGGATACACAATCCTCTGAGAAAAACACAGAGAGGTGGAAAAAAAAGGTCAGAAATGATGGAGAAGAGGATAAAGGATGAGTAATAGGCTATGTGGCATTTCCTCTTGCTTCATGTGGTCCACCTGTAACCTGCAATGCATTTTAAAAGTTAATTTTGTCTTCCTTTTTTCTCTGTTTTTTTTTTAAAAGACAACTAGGGTGCCTCCAGGAGGTTTTCACCCTACTTGCCTGCCCTGGGCACCTCCAAGGGAGGTTTTCACCCAGGGATCTTATTCTTTCTCTCTTTTTTTCTGTTTTTGTCATCATTGGGCCGCCTCAAAAGAGGTTTTCAACCCAATAATGGGACTCAAGCGCCTCATAGAGGTTTTCACTTGAGTCCTTATTATCTTTTCTTTTTTCTCTCAGTGAGTGGGTGGAGTGGACGCTGAGACTTGGTCCACTACCAGCACTGTGTTATTCAGATCCTCAATGAACTCTCGCTTGGAGAGGAGCTTCTTGTAAATTTTCAACTTATGTCCATTGACAAGCATGGGGATGGCTTCCTCATCAATGGTTTTGATCAGAACTGAACCATTGTCATTGCATTTTTCTACAGTGTAGGGTCCCAGCCATCTTGTCCTCAGCTTGCCTTTGAACTCTTTATACCTTGAGTCATAGAGCAGCCCCCAATCTCCTTCTTGGAATTGCTTCTCCTCGATATTTTTGTTGTGCCATATCTTCCTTTGAAGCTGGACTACCTCTGTGTGGAGAAGGGCCTGCAATCTTTGTTCATCCAATCCATTGAGTTGGAGTAACCTTTCCCTTTGTGCATGGCTGAGGTCTAGGTCCAACTGAGCTGCTATCCTTAGTGTATTATATTCAAATTCTATTGACAACAAATCCTTCTTCCCATAGACCAGTTCATAAGGTGTGAACCCAGTGGTGGTATTCCATGTGGTGTTGTAGGCCTAGGTGGCCTCAACCAATCTATCTGCCCAATATTTTCTGTTGTTGCTCACTACCTTGGTCATAATTCCTTCCAAAGCTCTGTTAGTGACTTCCGCCTGCCCATTGGCTTGTGGATGGTAAGGGGTGGAAGTCCTATGCTTGATTGTATGATGTGTGAGCAGGTCTTCAATCAAATTGGAAGTGAATTGACTGCCTTGATCTGTAACCAGTTCTCTTGGATACCCAAACTTATAGAAGATGTTCTCTCTTAAAAACTCAGCTACTTTTTCTTCTGTTGTTGCCTTGATTGCCTTTGTCTCTGCCTATTTTGTCATATAATCAGTGCACACAATGATGTATTGTTTATGTTTTGAAGGAGAGTTGATAGGACCCACAAAGTCCATGCCCCACTTCTCAAATGTTTCAAAAGTCACTTGAGGTTGCATAGGCATCTCATTTTTTGGAGTAGGTTTCACCATCCTTTGGCACCAATCACATTGGCTAATATATCTCTTCACATCTTGATGAAGAGTGGGCCAATAGTAACCTGCTTGCAGAATTTTGAAGGTAGTCCTCTTTGCTGCAAAATGGCCTCCACAAGGCCCGTCATGACAGATCAGGAGAATGTCAAAAACTTCCTCCTCCCTAACACATCTTCTCAAGATCTGATCTGGGCCAAATTTGAAGAGATTGCCCCCAATCCAGGTGAAAGGGGCATTTTTCCTCACGATCTTGCTCTTCTCTTTTGAGGACAAGTGTGATGGGAACTGTATTGAAACCAAGTAATTTTCTATATCAGCAAACCATGGAGAGAGTAGAAAATAGGTGTTCATCTGGCATTTGATCATCCACCATTCCTTCCTCACCTGCAGGCAGATTTACTCTAGACAAAAAGTCAGCAACAACATTTTCTTTACCAGGCTTATCAACAATGGTTAAAACAAACCGCTGCAATAAAAGCAACCATCTAATAATGCAAGCATTTACATCTGATTTGTTCATTAAAGACCTAATTGCAGCATGATCAGTGTGTACAAAGGTTTGATAGTCTGTGATGTAATGTCTAAACTTATTTAAGGAATGCACTACAACTAGGAGTTCCTTCTCGGTGACCGTGTAGTTTAAATTTGCCTTGGACAAATTTTTACTTATAAAGTATATGGCATAAGGTAATTTTTCATCAATTTGCCCCAAGGCTGCTCCTATTTCTTTGTTTGAGGCATTTGTGTGAATGTGGAAAGGTAGGGCCTAGTTTGGGCCTCTCAAAATTGGGGCAGTCACAAGTTTACCTTTCAAGGTATCGAGGGCTTCTTGACAGTTTTCAGTCCATATGAACTCGATATCTTTTCCCAAAAGAGCAAACAACGAAGAGGCTAACTTACTGAAATCTTTAATGAATCTTCTATAATATCCTGCTAAGCCTAGGAAACTTTGGACATCTCTCACCTTTTGAGGAGGTGGGACCCTTTGGATGATGGCAATTTTGTTGGGGTCCACCTACAATCCTTGTTGAGATATTGCATGACCTAGCGCGGTCCCTTCAGTCATCAAGAATTCACATTTTTCCAGACTGAGGAACAGGTTCATTTCAATACACTTGTCCAAAATTTTCCCTAGGTTAGATAAAGCTTCCTGGAAGTTAGAACCATAAGGAGTAAAATCATCCATATATATTTCCACTGCATCATGAAACAGTTCGGAAAATATACTCAATACTGCTCTCTGGAAAGTGGCAGGAGCATTGCACAAACCAAAAGGAAGGATCCGATATGCAAAGGTACCCCAAGGACAAGTGAAGGTGGTCTTATCATGGTCTTCCGAGCTTATTTGAATCTGATTGTACCCGCTAAACCCATCTAGGAAGGAGAAAAACTTTTTCCCCACTAGAACATCTAACACTTGATCTATGAAAGGCAAAGGAAAATGGTCCTTTTTAGTGGCCTTGTTCAGTTCCCGATAATCGACACAGATCCTCCACTTACCATTTTTCTTTGGCACTAGCACCAAAGGAGAGACCCATTCACTGTCAGAGATGGGGTAGATGAATCCTGCATCCAGTAACTTTTGCAATTCTTCCTTGACAATGTCTTTAAGGGTTGGATTCATCCTCCTTTAAGGTTGCTTGACTGGTTTTCAATCTTCCTTAATGTAAATGTGATGAGTACAAACTGAAGGGTGCACTCTCTCCATCTCCTTATAGCTCCAGGCGAAGGCATATAAATGTTTTCTCAGTAAGTTGCACAGTTCCTTCTCCTGGGAGGTGGATAGGGATGAGTTGATTTTCAAGGTTCTTTCTAGGCCGAACTCTATATTCTTAACACGGAGAGAGGTCGGGTCAGCCCCACAGAGATCAGTTAAGCGATTGTCTTGGGTTTCTTTCACTAGATCTTTTAATGGCAAAATACTGGGGGGTGGATTCTGAATTAAATTTTCAATGATATCATCCTCATTTTGCGGTTTCCCCCCCATGACAGTTTTGTTGCACACAGTGGTGCAGAATAGACTTCATCTTCATCCTCCTCCAACCAGAGAGGTAGATCATGTTCTAGCAGGGGTTGGGCAGGAGGGTATAGGATTATATGCTTGGACATATGCCCATTCTTGATAGTCATGTTCCCAGCTCGACAATTGATGTAAGCATCGACAGTGGCCAACTAGGGTATTCCCAAGATGAGAGGATACCCAACGAGCTTTGTTTTCGGCTGGAGAACCAAAAAATCAACAGGGTACTCCCAAGAATCAATGGAGACCATCACATCCTCCACAATCCCCTCGAGGGTCACAGTGGAGCTGTCTGCTAGCTGCAGTACTGTCGTGGTTTTCCTCAAGAAGCCCTGGAGTTTGAGCTTGAGCATGGTGTCCCAGATCAATCAAGGTATGTGAGGTGGAGCAGGTGGCAATGATTGTGGTTAAGCAGGTGGTGGAGGCAAAAAAGTGGGAGGAGAGTTGTACTGGGGCCTCCACCCCTAATGAGATGCATTCCACTGAGGTTGTGGCTGAGTATAGGAGTGGAATGAATGAACAGGTGGTTGGGCATGATATTGAGATGGATATGACCAAGGAGGAGGTGTGGACCAGGAAGGATGAGCAGGGGGACCACAAGAAGGTATGGAAGTGGCTTGATTGGGGTTGTAGTACACCTGAGATGTCCCTTGCATTCCCTGCTGGTATGGTCTAGGTCCGTGTGATCTCCTTTGGTTCATGAAATAGAGTGGTTCAGTAGCTCCTTCAGCCCCTTGGTATACAGCTTTAAGTCTGAGCAAGGAAGGGCACTTATCTGTAGAATGATCTTCTTCACAGACTGAACAAACCTCTATAGAGTTCAATGGACATTTGTTCCTAGGATGCCTTCTAGTGCACCTAGGATAGAAAATGGCCAAATCCCTCTCTGCTTCCTCTTGTTTCCTTTTGATATGCAAGGTATCCATTTGCATGGCAAGAGTCTGCAGCATCTCACTCTTGAAGTCTTCCAGCATGTTTCCAAGTTCACCTTTGAGAGATGAACCGGATGAGGAGGTACTGGCTATGAGTTGACTCCCCCTACCTCTCTTTCTAGCTGCCCTAGAATGGTTTCTAAAAACAGTCTTTATGTCTTCATAAGGTAGTTGGTAGATGTCTCCCCCAGCCAGTAAATGAAGGGTGTCTGGAAGGTCTTCCGGAATTCCCCTGAGCAGGACCAACTTCAGAGATTCAGGGTCAAGTATGCACCTAGACCTTTTATAACTGAGCTGGAACCTCTCTTCATAATCTTCCAAAGATTCATCACTTCCCATGGTCATTCGGAAGATTTCTTCCTTTGTATCTTTTGACCTACAGTAGTCCCGATATTTGTTATTGAAGGCTTGTTGCATTTGAGCCCAAGTTGTGATGCTATTGCCAAGTAACCCCATGAACTAGAGCAATGCTGCATCCTTGAGAGTAGAAGGAAATAGTTTCAACTTTTGATCATCTTCTGCATAGTCATAGGTTCGACAAATAATAGGAAACTCAAATAGAAAGGTGTCATGATCTTCTGTAGTCAACCCATGGAAGTGAGGTAGGGTTGAAGGTCTTATGTTCTTCATTTTAATGTCCCCATTGATTTCTCGTATGGGGAAGGTACCCTCTATTCTTTCTCTAGAATTTTTGTTTTCAGCCATTGTCTCAGGAGGGATGTTTTATTCCTCTTATTCTCCTATAGGTTCTTCGAATATCTATGGTTGTTCCCCTAAAGGTTCTTCTGGATCATTGCCACCAAAGAAGAGAGAAGGGTGGCTTTGTGATGTGGTGGGGGTGTTGGGTAGGAATTTCCCTGAATTATCTCTGTTCCTACGAGGCATGAAATGAAATCTCTTTTTGGTTTATTTTTGTTTTTTTCTGCTTGTACCTGCAAAATTGAAATTGATTGAACAAACAAATTGCAATTACTGAAATGAACTTGCTGAAAGGAAATTACAGAATTGAAATGGAAGCAAAGAAATGACTAATATGGAATGAAAATTGCAGAATTTAAAGGACTAATCTACTTTTGCTGAAATGGAAATTGTAGAATTGAAAGGGCCAATCTACTTTTGTTGAAATGAAAATTGTAGAATTGAAATGAAAGCAAGGAAATGCATAACTTGAAAGAAACAACTACTCTACTTTTGCTTAAATGAACTACTTAGCAGAATGTTACAGTAGAAAATAGAAGAAAAGTAGTAATCAAAAAATACTCTGACGCTTCCCCAACAACGACGCCACAAAGTGGTGAGCACCGGTATTGCAGCAATAATGCTACAACTCCTGGGGCTTCCTACTTTACTTTTATCAACCTGGTAATTCGTAACAAACTTGGAAGCGACGGTGTTGTATGCACAAGTACTAATTCTTACTGCAGGTTGTCACTTGATCAGCTGGCGCAAGATCACTAGGAGCTCAAGCCAACTTCTATGGATTCCAAAATAAGCTTTAAATGTGATGAAAGAAAGGAAAGCTTATACTACAGAGGCTATTATACTTGCAGAAAGAGAAAGAAGACTGAAATGCGAAGTAAACCTAGCAAACCCTAATTTACCGACTAACCCTACTTTTGCAGAAAGAGGGATAAAAAACCATAAAATGCATGCCATTACCTACTTAGGATGTAAACAACATCTATTCAAGCTATTTCTAGAAGGAAATAAGAAAAAAAAACATCTTTTTGGAATTTATGTATTTTATGTGAAATTGTCATGCATGTAATTTATTCGCTTGTGGATGTGGCAGCGATTAGGTGGCAATGGAGGGCGACTTTGGGATTTGCAGAGGTGTAGGAAGGTGTGTAGGGGTCCTAGGAGGCCTCTGGTAACCTTCTGGAGGCTTTCCCTGCAATCAGACTTCAAAAAGTCACCTACAGGAATTTCTACAAGAGGTTGCAGGGGATCTACAGGAGGATGCCGAGAGCTGTTTTAGAGGTTCTGAAGGTGGAAAAATGGTGGGAAAGGGTAGCTGAAGACTAGAGGGATGTGTTAAGGTTTCCAAGTTTCATCCAAAAGGATTAGAAAAGAGATTGATGGTTGGATTTGTTCAAGGGACAAGAGGAAAGTTTATGAGAAAAACGCAGCAAATTAGGGCAGATTTATGAGGTGTTGTGAATGACCTGTGGATCATGTAGCAAAAGATATGGTGATGGCTGATTTATTGACTTATTATGAGCAGAGATGTACTGCAAAAGAGTTGCAAATCAAACACTGAAACTGAGCAAGAAAAGAAACTAGTTGTACCAAAAAACATAACTATACCTCATATTCCTAAATTCTAATCTAGGAAAATAAAATGCTGAACAATTCTATATGGAAAGGAAAGCATGAATGGAGATTTACTGCGGAAATAGAAATGAGTATGGAAAAATGGATCTAAAGCAAAGCATTAACCTCTAAATCAAACTATAACACTAGAAATTGCATGGAGAAGGCAAAACAGTGTTTTGTGGCAACAAGCAGATCTTGACCTTAGTTCATGGTCCCAAAGGGAGGAAAGGAGGTCAAGGCTCTGTTGATGGCCTTTTTGTATCTTTTTCATATCACTACTTAACCTACTTCAACAAACCGAAATGGAAACAGCTATGTAAATCACCAAAAAGAAACCTATTTTACTAAGGAAGAAATCTATCTAACAGCAACTAATTCATGAACTGCAACAAGACATTTAAATACAAAACAAGAGGTGCTGGGAAACTTGGGTTGGGCCCTAACCCAAGAGATTCAACCCTCTGAAAGAACTCAGTGGCTCAAAAAATATTTCATCTCCATTATCAAAATAATAGTCACATTACATAAAATTATTCACAAAAGTAAGCTCGAAATGAGTTGAGCAAGAGCTACAACAAAAGTGCGAAAATTTGACTAACATCCAACAACCTAATGAGGCCCTAGGCCTCTCTATTTATACAGCTGGAGCTCCCAACAAATCTCCTAAAATCAAAGAATCTTGGCTCCCAAGACTTGAGATAGACAACAGTTATTCTTCACTTGCTCGGTTGCCCCTTTGATGCATTAATGTGGCTACTTGTGCTCTGAACCTTCTGAAGGAGGATTCAAAGTAGGGAGTCACAAATGAGGGGGACACCCTCCTACAAATCCTCTTCCTTGTTTCCCTCAAATATTGGCTGCCAAATGCTCATTAAACATTTGACTTTGTCTCAAAATTTACCAAAAATCTACATAAAGCACACATTACACTTCATGGCATAATGACTAACCCAACTCACTCTATTAGCATAAATATAATCAAAAACTAACAATAAACTAATGAGAATGGTGGATTAAGCTAAGTTAGGATGCGAAATGAGCCCATATAATTACCCATTTATGGGGCTAGCAAGATTAGGTATCTATTTTTTATTGTGATTTTGTTCAGTGCCCAATAATCAATGTAGAGTCTCCAGTTCCCATCTTTCTTCTATATGAGTACAGTTAGGCTCCCACAAGGTGATGAATTTGGTCAAATGTTCCTTTTTTACAGCAACTCCTGGTTTTGCTGCTTGATTTTCTTATTTTCAAAAAGAGAGTGGCGGTAGATTAGCCCATTAGGCAGAGGTGCTCTAGGAGTTAGATCGATCGAATGCTTGACCTGACAGTCTAAAGGTACCATTTTGGGTGAGGAGAATATGTCCCTATACTCTTCCATGACCTTATCCACTTTTTTTTGTTGGACGAAGGGAATCTTTCTAGGGATCATGGATGTGGTCATGATATTCCCCTTACTTTGAGAGTGAACCAAGAAGAAAAAAAAATTCCCTGTCTGGGAGATGACCTTACTGCGTTGCTTAGCAGAGATCAAATAAATGGTGGTAGGCAGAGCTACCTTTGGTATCCTGTGTATATTTCCACCCAAAGTAATAATAATAATATGAGGTATGGAATCATATATAGCATTACACTTCCACAAATATGGTTGGCCTAATAAAATTTCAAAAACTTCAAGAGGAACAACATCACACAATACCTTGTCCGTGAAAGGCTTGATGTTGTAGGGCAAGCGGCCCTTGGTGGAGCCACCTAATGGTGTATGGTTGCTTGTGTAGTGTGTTCGGCAGGCCCAAGTTCTTAACAACCTCAGTTGAGATGAGGTTCTTTTGGCTCCCACTATTAACAATGAACTACAATGTAGCACCCTTCACCCACATTTATGAGTAAAAGAGCTTCTCACCCTCCTTTGGATCTTCAAGCTCACTTTTATTAACCTTGGTGGTGGCAACAATGGCACTAGGTTGTACATCAATGATTTGCTTCCCCTTGTTGGGTTCTGGCTCAAATTCGGAAGATGCATTTGACTCTGAAGCTTTCACCTCGGCCACCTGTCACTGCTTTGGATGACATTCATTTGTGTTTTGAGTGGGGCTCTTGTGGAACTCACACCACTTTCATATGTCTTTCTTAATCCTTCTATATCCATTATTTGTTTGTAGCTTTGACAGATTGTCCTAGGTCGTTCCACCTTTGCTTTGTCATTTTTTTCTACAGTTTGGAGGTGCCTTTGCCCTACTTTCGATTCGCATATCCAAAGTCGTGCTTCTTCTATTTAAATTTCTACTCAATCTTGATAGCATATTGGTATGTTGGTCCAAGCGAGGAGATGTCCAGGAACTCCATTTCAGCTTGGATGTATTTGTGCAGGAAACCACGATACTTGAGCACTAGATTTCAGTTAGTGTCCTTGATACCTAGCTTTGTGTGTAGGGTATGAAAGATATTCGTGAACTTCGGCACTTCTTTGTCCCTTTCATGTCATAGTGTGGTCCCTTTTATATACTTGTCTTCATAGCTCCCAACAGGGTAATATTGTTCCTTAACAACATCTCAGAAACAGTCCTAACAGGGTGCGACTGAAAATAGTGAGGATTCCTCCTCATCGTTCTGCTCACAGTGAGTTTCCCACCAATCCTTGGCATGGGGGGCAGCCTTAAGGAGTGAAAATGTAATATTTTACCTATCGGAAAAATTATGGACCGAAAAAAATATCCTTCCAATAGATTTAGCCATCTATCTAGAACAGCGACATCTATCTCAACTTCAAATATAGGAATGCCAAAGTTAACTTGTACCTCAACAGGGGTGGGGCCTCCGAAGTTACTATTAGATGAAGATAATTTTCTCATTGGAATTTGTCAAAGCATCTGTGAAAATTTTTCCATCATCTCGTTAATTTGTTGCTTAAGGGCTTCTTCGAGCAACAAGTTGAAAGGATCTCCTTCTCCATCATCTTTATTTTCTTCTGCCATAGAAGAATGTCAAGGTCGGTGAGGCCAATATTGCAAGGGTTCAACCAATTCCAGTCCCAATTCCTTATACCCTGACCTTATTGGGAACATGCACAGAAAAACAGAGAAAGAGCATATTGCTTTGATACCACTAGTCTAGATTTATGAAGGAATGAAATGAAGTATAAAATACCACTGATCTAGTTTACACTATGCAAGCTAGTTTGTTTCTTGTGTTACTTCATATATTGCAAGTATGTTAATTCAATGCTTAATTACTTTTTAATATTTTTCTTCCATTAAAATATATTTCCTCAAACTTAGCTAAGAGACCATTTCCAAATGGATCGAACCAGGGAATTGAAATGAGTTTTCGTTGAACAATGAATTGATGAGACAAGTGCATGACAGCAAATGATATCATGGTTGGGATGTCACTGCATCAGGAGAGAGGTATGAAATAGTACTTATAATTTCTTATTGGTATTTATTCGCGAAATATAGGAGCTATTTCCATTTCATCCTTACCCATGGTAATTATAACGCATGAGAATGATCCACAATTATTGATAAAGCTCGAGGCCTTATTGTTACTTCTATTTTCTGGGTTAAGGAAAGTGTTTACCCTATTGGATGTAGACATATGCTAAAAATACATTCGGCAAAGACTAACACTTTGATTTTAATTGGAATTATTGGACTTCTCGCTAATAAGATCTTCTTCAATTTGGATTTGCATTACTATAGTAGGATTGAAATGGTTGACTACTCAAAGCAATTTTTTAATTAGAATTTAATTGTAGGTATATTTTTACGCCGTAAGGCGTTTCCATCTGAAATCAACTCTCCTCTCTGCTTACTTTTCATCTCGTAAGCCACACGATTATGTGTTAGACGATTGCAACAATTTCGGCCGTTGATTCAAAAAGGTTGTCCAAGCGTTTCATTTGGCACCGCGTCGAATAGTTTCATCCGCGCACTGTGTTAGAGCGTCTTCATTCTGGGGAATTCGAAGCTTCATCACGTTTTGTTCGGTCGCTTGTTTTTCATCCTATTTGTTCAATTAAACCTCAGGATCTGAAGCCACCATGGTCAAAATGATTGAGAGCTATTCAATATCTGTGTCCTGCTTCAAAGATTTGGAATCCAAATTTGTTGTTTGTTACATCTACAGGGATGTCAAAATCTCATTTGTAAACCAGATTGCCATAGGTCGTATTTTGGTCAGATTGAGGGCTCCATATGTTGTATGGGTCGAATTCTCAGGAGTTGGGAACAATTTTGAAGGCCTGCGCAATTTTTTTCATTGTTGCCCATTCTCCACAACGCTTTCCAGGAAGTCTGCCTTATGTGGTTCGTATTATGATGATTCCGATATGCAGTAGGAGGGTATCACGTTCCCGTGAACACTCAAATTTTGACCCCGCTGAGTTGGAACAACCATTGGATTCTTTTGGCACTTGCATGACTGTGGATCTATACGAGAAGGCAGTGGTTACTGAGCCATAAAAGTTTTGGGTCTGCCATTATGCTTTGCAGTGATAATCCTGATGGGTATTCTCTCGGAAATAAGCATTGAGTTGCTGGTCGAGTTTTTTGTTCGCCTGAAGGCTTCTAATTATGGTGAAACTGTTGAATCTGTTCGTGGGCACTCTGCCAGGATTTTGTCAGAGAATTGTATTATTGTAAACAATGCAGGGATTATGATTTTTTATTTAATTATCATGGGAGATTTGATGTCTGGATCTTCGCATCACCAGGGGCTTTTTGATCAATGGACAGGAAAGGAAGGGTGGTGGAGCGATCGGAGACTGATAGTTTTCATCACAATGGTATTTGTTCTGGCGCCTCTCTGTGCTCTTAAGAAGATAGATTCATTGAAATTCACATCTGCTGCATCTGTTGCACTTGCAGTTGTTTTCTTTGTTTTGTCATCAATTATTGCCTTTGTTAGGCTTATAGAGGGCAAGATCGAGAGGCCTCGGCTGCTTCCTGATGTTGGGTCCAAAAGGGCTATTTTGGATCTTCTCGTGGTAATCCCAATCATGACCAATGCATACATATGTAATTTCAATGTACAACCGATCTATAACGAAATGCAGGATAGAACACCTGCTAAGATGAACAGGGTTGGAAGGATCACCACAGTGCTGTGTGTGTTGGTGTACGAATCTACTGCAATATCAGGTTATCTTCTATTTGGGCAATCTACAGATTCATATATTTTGTCAAATTTTGACAAAGACCTTGAAATTCCTTTCAGTTCCATTCTTGATAACATTATTAGGGTTGGATATGTGCTCCATTTGATGCTTGTTTTTCCTGTGATCCATTTTCACTTCGGCAGACAATGGATTGCATGGTCTTTAAGGGATCGAAGCCCCTCTCTGAGAGCAACAGGAGGTTTGTCATCTTGAATATCACTGTTTTGGTTTTTCTTTACATGGGATCTACTTTGATTCCCAATATTTGGGTAGCTTTTCAGTTCACAGGAGCAACCACAGGTCTATCTTTAGGTTTCATATTTCCTGCTTTGATAGCCCTGAGGTCTAACCCCAACCAACAAGAGGAAAGCGTAGGATTAAGGAAGAAGATTCTCCCGTGGGCTATGCTTGTCATGGCATTGGTTGTGAGCATTATAGGAGTTCTTGGAAATCTTTTAAATCTTACCACTGGAAATAACTAAATATATTCTAGAAGTGGCGCTATGTTGGGAAGTGCCTTATTCTTATAATGTTATATCTCATCAGCCTAATTTTTTTCAAGGCTTGCTGATTCAGACAGGAGAACTGAAAAGCACTTTGTGATTTATCCATGCACATAATTGAGCATACAGGCAAGAACACTTGAATATGGGATGTAGACCCAGTCTAATTCCATGATTTATAGATCGCTTTTTCATGCCAAGTGTCCTGCTTGGGTTATACAATCTGCAGTTTAAATTGGTTTTAACTCTTTTTGAAAGCTGAGAGATATCATGTGTTAAAATGCATTCTTCTTGCTAGAGTTGAAAAAACCCTACTCAAATACATGAATATTTGTTTTGTTCAGCTTCTGAGCCAAGCAGTATGATCTCCTTCTAAAGGGATCTCCTTCTAAAGGCCTACAGTTATTTTTATGTTGCATGTTTTTAAGTATGAAAGTAGTTTGCCCAGGAAGAAAAACTTCAACAAATGAGGATATGCAGGGGCTAAATAACTGCCTTTGTAGTAAGGAGGTTCACCAGTGAGTGGCCCTCCAGGTTTTCAACGTCTGTTGCATCTGAGCAAGCCGGTTATGATGAGGAAACGAAATTATGGATGGATGAAGTGGGTAGCGATGAACGGTTGACGTAGGCCTGGTGGTTATTAATTAGGGACATCATAGATTTATCAGAATTTGCTTTAAACGGTTCATTTGTTTCTTTCCTTCATTTATTAGGCATTGGGTTCTTATTTCTATTTTCCGTGACAATTGGTGATTTTATTCTCTGACAATAGGCCTGTATTGTGTAAGGTAAGTCAGTTTTTCCCAACGATACTGCAAACCCATCGCTTCGGTATTCAGTTCCAGTTGGAAGTTAGGAACATTGACATTTCGTTTTTTGTTTTCATAGATATTTATGGCTTTATTTCGAAAGACAACAATTTTTTTTTGTTTTTCTCCTTGCATCTGAATTCTCATCACGGTGAGAGAAATTGAATGATCCTTTATTGCCCATTATCAGTAATATTTGGTAGGGCAATCATGAACGACACTGTAAGTCAGTCCTCGTGTCGTCTTCATGTGGTGGTAAGAGATATTTCCTATTTGTTTTCTAGCAGACTAAGCAGAGCTCTGGTAGAAGAGAAAGTAAAAAACCAGTGGCAGAGCCATAGATAGAGGTAATACTCTTATTCGTGCAATGTGGGTGGGACAGTTAAAGGAGTATATCCATCGCAGGAAAGAATAAATGCAACAAGTTATATAAATTTTGAACAAATTTCAGTTTTCCAACACAATTTTTAATAATTTTTAATAAAATTGGGATATTTCAATATTTTTGAATTTATCTGTGGATCAATCTCTGTTAATTTTGCACATTACATATATCTTAGATTTTGTTAATTTTGTAAATTACATATTTATTATATTTTGATGAATGCCGTTTAGAAAGTAGAATGCTTCATTCAGTTTAATAATTTCATTTTCTTGTTGCCCTTTCTTTCCCCTGTTTCCGGAAACGATCCTCTGTTTTCTTTGTCCAATAGGTATCATTATGTTAAAATGTCTTTTTGTCTTGGCTTAAGCTGACTCTTAATTTCCATCAAAAAGTTTTATATATTGTATCCCAGAACTATGAACATAGCACTAACAGGCTGGTTTTTTATATTGTATCCCAGAACTCGCACTCGAGAGTTTTAGACGTACCAAAAGAAATAATGAGCCGGTCATGGGATGAGCATAAATCAATGTCGTTCACCAAAAATGTTAGTGACTTATTTTATTTTATGGATTTATGTCCGCATTTTGTCAAACCCTAATAGCGACATTGTACCTAAACCCATGTTTTTGGTTTTTTCTCAGGTTATCAAGATAATGGATTGGACGTATTTACCACAGGTTTATGATGAAAACGCCTGCTAAGATGAATAGGGTTGGAAGGATCACCACAGTGCTGTGTCTATTGGTGTACGAATCTACTGCAATATCAGGTTATCTTCTATTTGGGCAATCTACAGATTCAGGTATTTTGTCAAATTTTGACAAAGACCTTGAAATTCCTTTCAGTTCCATTCTTGATAACATTATTAGGGTTGGATATGTGCTCCATTTGATGCTTGTTTTTCCTGTGATCCATTTTTCACTTCGGCAGACAATGGATTGCATGGTCTTCAAGGGATCGAAGCCCCTCTTTGAGAGCAACAGGAGGTTTGTCATCTTGAATATCACTGTTTTGGTTTTTCTTTACATGGGATCTACTTTGATTCCCAATATTTGGGTAGCTTTTCAGTTCACAGGAGCAACCACAGGTCTATCTTTAGGTTTCATATTTCCTGCTTTGATAGCCCTGAGGTCTAACCCCAACCAACGAGAGGAAAGCGTAGGATTAAGGAAGAAGATTCTCCCGTGGGCTATGCTTGTCATGGCATTGGTTGTGAGCATTATAGGAGTTCTTGGAAATCTTTTAAATCTTACCACTGGAAATAACTAAATATATTCTAGAAGTGGCGCTATGTTGGGAAGCGCCTTATTCTTATAATGTTATATCTCATCAGCCTAAGTTTTTTCAAGGCTTGCTGATTCAGAAAGGAGAACTGAAAAGCACTTTGTGATTTATCCATGCACATAATTGAGCATACAGGCAAGAACACTTGAATATGGGATGTAGACCCAGTCTAATTCCATGATCTATAGCTCGCTTTTTCATGCCAAGTGTCCTGCTTGGGTTGTACAATCTGCAGTTTAAATTGGTTTTAACTCTTTTTGACAGCTGAGATATATCATGTGTTAAAATGCATTCTTCTTGCTAGAGTTGAAAAAACCCTACTCAAATACATGAATATTTGTTTTGTTCACCTTCTGAGCCAAGCAGTATGATCTCCTTCTAGAGGCCTACTGTTATTTTTATGTTGCATGTTTTTAAGTATGAAAGTAGTTTGCCCAGGAAGAAAAACTTCAACAAATGAGGATATGCAACTGAGAAATAGAGGAAAGGAACATTATTGATTCATGGACGGGGAAACAACCTGCACAAATTAGAAACCATCTTTCTTGAATCTTCATTGACTTATCATACACAGGTATGATTTTTTG